>JAVCKZ010090450.1:0-11789 GCA_034780755.1 Lepetodrilus elevatus
AAGTCTTGTTTACCAACCCTGAAAAGATAGCGAACTTAGTCTAAGGAATAAAAAGTACAGATGAAAACAAAATGGTAGACGAATACGAGGGTTGTTTTTAAGCAATGTTTCCGTAAATGGGTTGATTTGGAATGTATTGCTAATTTAATTGCTAGTTTGCTTTTTCTAATTGCATAGGCCTAGTAAATGGTGGATTCAGATGGCTGTTAATTAAATGTCATTTTCATTCATGCCAATTTTGAAATTAATTGGTGTTCATTTTAAAGAAAATACTATTATTGCTCCAATTATCATCTATTGGTAGTAGGTGTTCGTTATTCAAAATATCCCATAATAAAAATCAATTACAAACGCGGAAGCACTACAGCTGGAGGGGGGGGGGGGGGGGGGTAGGGGGGTAGGCGATAATATTGCATGGGCGATAATAGGCCCCCAACCAGTGTACATGTAGTTTAACCAGTTTGGTAAGTGAGCCAAGTTAACATAATCTTCTTTGAAGTATATTTTCCTATTCTGTTTGCTGATAGTATTACCACGTCCAATGTTGTATGCATGACATATGTACAAGTTGTCGTCAACGTACTACGACTATAGGGTTATAAATGCACCATATAATTGCACTTCAATGGCTGTTGAAGGAAGTCTTATGGACCGGTGAACACCATTATTTTCTCTTATATTTTGTCCTTTATGTTGAAAGTCACTCTATCTCAAATATCACAATACTTATGCCTATACTGTATTTTAAATATTATTATTTTCTTACGTAGGACAGTGTTCATGCAGTTTGTCATTACCGAGTAATGCATGAATATGTTGCTTATATGGTACGACTCGAATACGTTATGTACTAACTTAATTTTAATTCATGCCAATTATTACCATACTTTTAGAGAATATGTCGGTGTAATTGGTCGTTTATAGCTAAGACATGCCGACGTCGATCAGTCGAGCCCGTCATCGGCCATTTTAATGACTAAAGGAAACACCAATGAGTCATTTTAATTACTAAATGAGCCAACTTCGAGCTACTTCCGCTTTGTTCAGGCTACCAGACAGGCAGTCCCGTAGGTTAGCCGAGTGAAGAAAACACAAACTGCCCTTTGTCGCGGCTATCTGGTAGTGCTATTGTTATTTTAGTTTTGTAATTGTATTGGAGGTTTAGAGTCGCTTTCTGGATTCTTTCACTAATATTACGACTTGTCAATTTAGGCCAGGAGGAAACCCGCAACATCCGTAGCGCTGAATGTTGCAGTTAAATCTGCGAGCGCCGGCTGGTACTGATAAACCATGGATGATAGACATGAAGACCAAAGTTACTTTGGACGTGTTCCATTAGGCAGTCAATGACTTCAGTCTGCAATCTTCTGGTGAAGATATGGAAGTATTTACACATCTACAGTAATAACCCAGCTATAATAAAGTAGGCCTAATTTAGTTCTGAATCTGTACCACATATTTCTCAAGTGTCTGGTTTCCTCTAAGCATGTAAAACATGTCATTTTCAGTGATTCTGTTGAAATAAAATATATCTTCCGGGTATAGTGTGACACAGAGTACCCGGATGACACAGAATACCTCCGCTGTAGGATTATGTCTTCTTATAGTACCCCATGTGTCTAAATCATTGGAAATATAAACGAAAATCATTTCTCATTGATATGTTTATTGGCATTGCATGATAATACTATAATCACTAAGTAATCACATTCAGCTTGTAGTATATAGTCTATTCAACGATAGTTATCCCTTCAAATACGGACATAGTCAAGTTAATAGTACATGTTTACTTCATACATTACCATTAAACTTATACAATCAAAGATAGTTAACCTAATAATGCGGAAAGATCATCTTTGTATATGTTAACTATCTTACCCTAACAAATATGAATTATATTTCCAAATACTTTACAAATCCTAAAACATTGCAATTTGTTTTCAATTTAATTACATCTCTCTGTATTTTTAGTAGCTTCGTGACACTGACGTCAACTTAATGTGCGAATCCCTTCCCAATGTCCTATACTCGTTTATGTTCACAATAAAATGGCAGTTCCCAGAATACAAATTCGGGTCAGTCAAAGCACTATTTATGTAGAACAGTAGTGTTGTAATTGGCGATACGGCGTCATACTATTATGCTAGATTTCTTTTCCCCTCCCCTAAATATATATTTTTTTAAACAAGTATGTAATTAGTGCATGCAAATATTATCTTGCCACTAATCATCAAACGAATTATGGCCTGAAACTATATACATTGGACTTGTCCATAACAGGTAAATTATTCACATACAAAACTATTCTTAATTCTCCTGTCCCTCGAATTATCATTATATTCCTATTAATCGCACACGATGAGTCTGATTAAGCTACCCCACTTAATAGTGTGTCAGGCGCAGATATTATTTTACTTTGGTCACCCACTGAAAGTATCCTTTTATTGTCTAGGAAGTCACACGTGCACGTACACGCACACACGCACACACGCACGCATGCACAATCACACGTACACACACACACACACACACACACACACACACACACACACACACATGTATACACACAGTGAACGCCATTGTGTTGGATATATACATGAGATCATAAATTAAAGCAATTAGCTGATGAAACTTACAAATGGATTGAGTCATTCTGAGCAATAGGTTTTTCAAACCCATGATTAATAAATTAAGAAATAAATACGTCAGCTATTCATTGCACAAATAAAGCATAGCACATGCCAGATTCCAAAAATAATTATTTACATTACAAGTATCAAACTAATTATTTACATTACAAGTATCTACAAGTATCAAACTAATTATTTACATTACAAGTATCAAACTAATTATTTACATTCCAAGTATCAAACTAATTATTTACATTACAATGATTTCCACCTTTGCACATTTTCTGCATGTCCCACTGGTTCTCAATATGTTCATATTTTATTTCATTTTTGTAAAATGTTTTATCTCGCGATGGTAGCCTACCGGGTAGGCCTACTACGGTAGTGAACTAGACAAATATTGGTTTTTCTTTGGGGTAGATACATGGTGCTATGGTTGAGCTTCTTCGTCTGGCGTGCGGACACCTAGAACTTGGGAGTTCTCTGACGCATTGGTCGTCCTGCAAGTCCTTCACCATTCGTTTTATCCGCGACAACGGCGGCCGTAAACCTTTACCCGGAAATATACAGCCACTTAGAATGTCTGAGAGAAGATCGCTGATTGGCTCGCTGTTCAAATTCAGCATGGCAGATGGGATTATTTCTTTCACGAAGCGAGACAACGGCCATTCTCTCTGTTCGGCGTACGGCAGCTTCTTTAGAAGTATTTCGTAGACAAGAATTCCGAATCCGTACAGATCGGCATCGCGGGTATAGACGTCCCCTCGAAGAACCATAGGACTGAGAGAAATGAAATCGGTCGCATCCAAGGTATCCATGTTTGGAGGGAGTAAGCACTTTCGTGGGAGGCACATGTTGCACAGTTGTACGTGTCCGGTGGTGTTGTTTACCTACAAAGCATACAAAACTTGTTTTTATTGTAATGAAACAAAATAAAAGGAACCACATTTTGCAATCAGATACGAAACTGACGCTCAGATTTTGGACAGTCGATACTTAAAAGAATCAAATCAATTGTATGGAACACTTCATCAATGCAATACTTGGGAATCTGGTTAATTAAAGATATTTTAGAGATAAAAGTGATCCGTGCAAACAGACCGCCATTTGTAGTGGATCCCTAGAACTAGACTTGCAGGAATCTACACATATTCACATATTGGAAGAAAACATGTGGATTTCGAGGCGACAAACTTGGCGATTTACGTTCTGAGATAGACATCATTTATCTATCTGCTTGCATACCAAAAGCGAAATTCGTATCGACAAATTTCGATAGAATCTTTTGTTGTCCCCGCTGATTGGCGATGCAATATTTCGCTCGACTCTTGTATGTGAGGACCTTTATATATACTATATTCCTGACATCGTACGTTTTCTCGAATCATGTCGAGTTTTCTGCTTCTACATTCTAGGCTTCATTTTTGTCCAGGTCTCTAGCGCTCTAGAAACAATCATCTATTAGTGGCCTACTTCGGGTGGTTTCTCGGGGATCTAGAGTAATGCTATCTAGAGTTCGCTCGAAGTCGCGAAAGCAATGCTAGAGTGACGTCACGAACGTGCTATGTGACGGCCCACGAAGCACGAAAGTTTGTCTAGCAACAACTAGACATGAGCATTGACACCTCCTTGCTAAACTAGCGTAACCGCCCAAAGTAGGCCAGTATTATCTAGTTTACCAATTTATCTTGCTGCTAAGCGGCGTTTAGTGGCTACCTACCATGACAGTATCCAGAGAAAACTCCATATGGACAAGCTCGTCCCTGTGGATAGCTTCCAAGCCCTCCACCAACTGAAGCAAGAAGTCCGTGACCATCTCCCTGATCACCGTGGAGGTCCGCCTCAGATAGCGCCGAGCTGTTGTCAGGTGACCGTTAAACACGAACGCTGATTGGTTCTCCGAGATTGTCCTGGTCATGCCCAGAAACGTCCCTATTGATGGGTTGTGAAGACATCTGAAATTAATCAAAGCAATATATATAATAAAAATAATAATAATAATAATAATGTGCACATCCATATTACGCCAAATCTACGCTCGAAAGCATGCTGAGATCATTGCGCCACATGATATTGTATTAATTTATAGAAAGCATAATAAATTACCTCAATTTGGCAATTTCCTTGAAGAGATGTTGGTCCGGAAGCTGGTTTGTATAGAGCTTGATCATCACCGGCGACTTCGCATTGTCAATAGTTAAGTCTGCCTTCTGAACTGTCGTCCACAATCCCTGCGAACTGTCACGCTTTGAGTACAGATCATTGGTTTGTGGAGTCGCGAATACGCTTACTTTGATCAATGTCGATCCAGTTATTCTGATATCGAGCAGTTGCAGGAGGACATCATCAGACGCAATGTCCTTGACGTGGAGACATCCGAAGCCTCTGAGCAGCTCCTTGTGCGGCTCCAAAAGCTCCATGGCCAGCTTCAGCTCTCCCCTGTCCTTCCTAGCTTCCTTCCTGTAGTCCACGGCGTCCTTCATCAGCACCTCATTGGCTTTGATGAATCCAGGGATGTTGAGACTGATGCTGTTGATCTGCTGGTCGATACTGGACGTATACCTGGAGACAAGCATTCGAAGAATATGTTCGTCTGCAGTCATTGTTGCGATGACCTTGCGTGCGCGCTTTTCCATGATGTATCCTGGATTAACAACAACCAGGGATTCATTTCGTTGACTTTTCACCTTCATGACCTGATCAACAAAGGGGGCTATGACCCTGCATGCGAACGCTCTGGGGTTGAACCTTCCCTCTTCTTTTGCCTTGGCGGTGATTTCTTTTATTGTGCTAGCAAATCCAGTGTTTGTCATCATCAGATCCTTCACAGACGCTTTCTGATGATCATTATAACAAGAATTGGACTCTTCTGATGACGTGGAGGCTCGTAAATATGCCCCACCATTCAAATCTGTAGTTATTTCATTCATATCGCCATCCAGAAGGTAAAGATTTTTCTTGACTTTTTTCAACATACTAGATCGCAAATCACACGCAAATGTCATACATTCGTCCATGCTATCAAACAGTTTGTATATTTTATTGATAATGATGCCATCAATTTCTGTTTTCCGGGATTCCCAAGCGCCAGGAATTCCTGATGCCGCCTCCAGTTCACTTGTTGTCCATTTGGTAATCCCTGACAACATCTCATTCGAACTAAGCATGGTCTTGAACCTCTCCATCATGTCGTTGGTTTTCTTTTCTAATTCCGTTCTTAACTCCGCTATCATCTCGTTGGCTCTACTGTTTAGAGCATCCAGTTGGATTCGCGCCTGCGCATACCTCTCTTCGTGGTCTTTCTCTGTCGCTGCTATCTGGCAAAGAATCGTGGTCAGGTACATCGTGCTGTCCCTCATGAAATCCTTTAGCCATCTGCAACAGAGATTAAAGGCATACAATCAGAACAGGGGCCATGTTCCTGAAGCTGTCGTATACGTAACGACATCGTTAAAGAATTGTGTATATTGTAATATTTGAGTTTAGGCTATATGATGCACAGCCAATGCTTATGTGGTATATAATAGGCTATATGGTGCGCAGCCAGTGTTTATGTTGTAATATTTGAGTGTATGTTATATGGTGCGCAGCCAGTGTTTATGTTGTAATATTTGAGTGTAGGCTACTATGATGCGCATCCAATTCTTATATTATAATAGGCTATATGATGCGCAGCCAGTGTTTACGTTGTAATATTTGATGCGCAGGCCAACTATCGCTTACCTGTACGACCTATTAACCGCAGTTTGTTGAGCTAAGCCAAACAGTCCATACAGCGAACCCAAAAGTCGTTCCAGGTCTTTGATTATGTATGATTGGTCGATGTCAAAGCTGGATTGGGCATTAGTTGTGGAGATGAAGCGAACTTGATTCTCTTCCAAGTCTGGCCAGACATCATTCAGTTTTTCCAAAACATTTTCTCTCACTCCTTTCTTCTCGTCGTCAGCGATCATATCCCACCGGTTACAGACGAACAGGGCTGCTCGTGGGTTGAAGGTTGGCTCCCCATGTTTGTCCTTGTTTTGATCCAGAAAGGTTTTCAAGAACTTCACAAGCTATATAACAAATACATGATTTAGATAAGATGTAATGTTATAATACATACAGTAGATAAGAAACCCCAGGGACCCAAGTTGAAACTTCAAATGGAAAACAGGTCTAGATGTTATTTTAATTGTGATTTTATAATAGTAGCTATGTGATTTTGAACACTGACTGTCGTATTTCTTTCTGCAACTGCATTTTCATCACGCATTAATTATTAATATACTGTATAATGTTTTTATATTTTATTATCATTATTTTTCAGCAGGTTATTTAATCTATTTTCAGTGTTCCGTCAGTGTTCCGTCTGTTCATGTTTCATAGTCAAACATATTTACTTAAAAGTGTTTGTCTAAACAACTGGTTTTCAACATTATAGTTCAGTTTTCATAGTTTCGTACTTTTTATCGCGAAATAATTATTTTTTACAAAAATAAAAAAGAATATGAAATATGGGACATATGTGGAAAATGTATCGTGTTGCCCATCAAATACTGCCCTTGTTGACAAATCTCAAATGTACACACTTTCAGGTAAATACGTTTGATTATGAAATATGTCAACAAACCAACCCACTGAAAATAATGTACTCACCCTGTCCTCTTGCACACCCCCTCCACTGTCCGTCTTGATGACGTAGACAAACGCAGACACACGCCCCCTGGTGATGAAGTCTTTCAACAGGTCGTCCATGGCGTCGTTCTCGCCAAACCCAGGGGTATCCACAATGGTGATCCCAGTCTGTGGAAGGTAAATTATATATATGTTATGATAAAGTGAAAGCATGTAGATTTGGCGCAGTATAAATATCCTCATTATTATTATTATTATTATTATTATTATTATTATTATTATTATTATTATTAATAGAAGATCGTGATCATGATGTTCCGATTTATTTGGGGCGTGGCACAAATCATCAAACTAATGCCGGACTCTCGGGACGGGATTTGAACCCACGGTCTTTGTAGCCAAAGTCCAGGGATCTTTGGCTCCGAAGTCCCGCGGCCTTTTGGCTCCGAAGTCCCAGAATCATTGGTTCCCAAGTCCCGAGATCATTGGCTCCCGAGTCCAAATGTTCTACCATTGCACTAACTCCCGCCCTGAATGTGATATATCCAATGCTATAATTATTGTGCGTCGTATTTGTTTTTACCTTCAGCATTGTAGCAGGGAGGAAGATGTCCACTTCGCGGACAGTATCGCCCTGTTCTCTGGCAGTGATGTCTTCCACCGCCACTAACTCACGTAGATACACCGCGGCCTCTTCGCGGTCATTGAAGCTTACTTCAGTGGTCTGTGTACCATGAGTTACCTTCACTTTGAAGGTGGGGTCGTAGTGCAGCTTACAAATGCTGGACGTGCAGCTGAGAACACTCTTGGGCAGGATGTCCATTCCTAACAATAAATTCAGTAACGTGCTTTTCCCTGCATTTGTCTGGCCTGTGAAAAATAGAATAAACGGTATTTTAATAAATTATAACAGATTATACATACATACATATATGTATCGATACCTAATATGTAGGTGAACACTTCATCACGAATTTTAAACAAGGATATTTTATTAATATTAAAACCATATTATTACCAGGTTTGTTAGCGTATTTCATGGTCAAACGTATTTTATTCAGTTTGCTGGGATTTCTTTATTGCGAGATAAAAAAATAAAAAGTAAGGAGAAAATATTGTAAACCAATGGGACATGGCTTGCTGCTCAATATACTTGTGTAGAGAACGTACTGATTATGCTTTCAGGAAAATATGTTTGACCATGAACTATGTCGACAAACCATGACTTTTAAGTTCTATACATACCTGCAATTACTATATTGATCTCTTTGTTCCTGAGGGAGGTCACGTGCTGCTCGAAGTCCTGTCTGAGGTCATCGGCGGTGCCACAAGATTTAAATATTTCTGACAGTAAAGGAAGACTGTCATCAAGGCCACTCAGAATGGATTCATATATTTCCGCTAGCGCACTGTACTTGTGCTGGGTTTGCAGCTTGAGGTTTTCACATTTCTGGCCATCCTGAATATAGAATAAATAACATGGATTGCATATTGTACCATGAAAATAGCATTATGATATTAGAACAAATATTTGACTCCATTTATTTTAGTGTTGTGTGTGTGTGTGTGTGTGTGTGTGTGTGTGTGTGTGCGTGTGTGCGTGTGCGTGCGCGCGCGTGTGTGTGTAGGGGGATGGGGGGCTTTTGCTGTTTTGACAGTCGCCTTCCATCTTAGCTGATTTCGACAGACTGGTCCCTCCTTGGGACGCATTTATCTCATATATAAGCATGGAGCTGGATAGCGGTGAATGATTTTGTCTGCTTCTTCTAGTCTGGATTGCTATCAGTGTTTATAGTGCTAGCCCACTTGGAATATCAATGTCGCAGTTAACAAGGATATCGCACTCAGACACTTTAAGCTGACTCTGAGCCGACCAGACGTTGCTGTATACTTCCTTTTAATGCTGAGCGCAAAAGCAGGGGGAAAACAACTACCATATGTTTACGTATTTTGGTATGACACCGCCAGAGTTTGACCCACCGACCTTCCGCACTGTTGCGACTATGCACGTGCACCGTCCTTATTTACATGTTTACGTGGACTTAGATTATTCAAACACAGGTGCGTGGTGGTTCTCTCGTAATAAATACAGCATGTTATTTACTTGTGCTTCTCAACTATCCTGATTATGATTACGTGATATTTGAGAAACAAAAGTAAATATCTTCTACTTAGTTTGCGATAGTGTTATACCTAGCTACTGTACATAGTACTATATATCTTGTTACAAACTTTGCTCATGCATTATGCATACCAATACGTTTTGTAATATAAATCCACTTTATACAACATGTGTATGTTATACTATTAAATTTACAGTCTAAATAAACTATGGACTCTTTAAGTTGTTTGGAGTAGGAATTAATATTTGGTGATAGTTAGTTAATTGTCAGTTTATTTGAATTGAGGTTGAAGAATGTTCGTATGATCACGGGTTAGGGGTGGGGGGTGGGGGTGGGGGTGGAGGTGGGGTATTACAGTGGGAATGAACCTGCGACACGTAACGTAGACAACATTGTATTGGCTATGGTACATGGTTAGCAGTAGCAAGTAGTGAAGCCTTGCACACTCGCTTTGGAACAATAACTTCTAAGTTCAAATTCAAGTTCAAGTTCATGCTGATTAATGTCCATAATTATTACCTCCCATCGGACAATGCAATATTACAGATAGATATACGAATAAAATACAATGTAATCGATATGAAATTCATAACATTTGTAATGTGTATCACTATTCGGGTTATTAAGTGTTATAGATAGTTTCTATCGCTGCTGTAAGTAATGACATTCCACAAAGGTTAATAACATAGCCTATTCCGTGGGCGGATTCGAACTAAGGACCATCGAAGCCGGCCACTGTCCTGCCACCCTACCACCCTACCACCCACAAACACGTGCTTATTGCCCCTAAATCTAGCTGTAATATATCCGATATAACCCTTATTGTTGATACTGCTTCGTGTGTAGGTATCGCAATATGGAGTCAAGTTACATATTGTCAATATTAAATTCTATATTCTATGGTATGGGATCGTGAACGGCTTTAGCATTATATTACCACCCTGAAGCGAATGGCTTATAACTTGTTGTTAGTGTAACCTTTGGAATTATACAATGCCATGCTTTGAAACCACAGTTACAGACTGTAGAATTAGATATACACAGTAGTAATAATATTAATATAATATATGTATTTATTATACGCTTGGCAGTAGGATAGCGGAACTCGTGACAATATAGCCTCCCGCTTCACTTGAGAACATAAAACATGATATTTGGGAAACACAGTTAAGTATCCTCTATATATCGCCGAGTTCCAGATATAGGTTACTCAGAGGCGCTTAACATCATAAATTGTCCCTAGAACTTGTTTCTAAAAGTAAATAACTATCCGCCAAATCAGGTCTTCGATCTGCACATTTATCAATCATCAATGTATGTGCTCAAATCACCCAAATGTGAAATAACATGTAAGCCCTAAAATGTGAAATAACATGTAAGCCCTAAAATGTGAAATAACATGTAAGCCCTAAAATTTGAAATAACATGTAAGCCCTAAAGTGTCATGTCCTCCCAACTACTTCCGTTCGGCATTAATGTGCAAATAATACGTGTCCTCAACAATATCACGTACATTTTACGTATCAAAGACAGACATGCTATACATGTATGTTATTAAACATAACGTTTTACCAATAGTTTAATAACTGTCGTGGTTTCTTATAGTTATATGTACATAGACATTCCATTCATTTATATTTACCAATATTTTAAGGAATGTACATGTATGTAGAACCTACAAGCGAAATTTCGGTTTTGGAAGTTCAGTTGTATTTAAAGAATGTGCTCCGTATAGGCCACATGACGTTATATCCGGGTGAACGACGATGATCCACTAAGGAGAGGGGTGCTAAGAAAAGTATACGCACTCATCCGTGCAAAGGGGCATATAATATACACGATATTAGAGGTATTAAAATGAGTTAAAATACGATTTGCACTCTTTAGCATTGAACATCTTGTCTATTACCTCTCAGTAATGGAGAGTTTTGTGACTCATTATTAGAATATGGCATAGAATATATGTCCATTATTTGAATACCGGAGTATTGCAGACTTTTAGACTTGTACTTGTATTTTAGAACAGCCATTAATTACTTCCACATCATAAAATATCTTGACATTAGTCAGGATCGAAATCGCCCTTTCTGACTATCCTAGGACTCGTATCCGTCCATTACTGAGAGGTAATGGGACTTGTGGTCTACGGCCTCTCGTCTCCATTACCTCCTAGTACTAAAGTAGGATTATTTTAAATAGAGCCCCTGTTTTCTTTTCAATTTATAAATTATACAGGAGTTTGAGCCTAGTTTGCTTTAAAGGCATACCATCACAGCTGATAGACCTGGATAATGGACAAACGAATTTCGATCGGAGACTAACTGCGCTTGATTTATCCACCTACAACACGACCATATTCAGGTTGTCTATCAGTGGACTATAGGGGGTTGCATTGGATATGTGTCTACCAAACAGCGGT
>JAVCKZ010090461.1:0-11788 GCA_034780755.1 Lepetodrilus elevatus
ATACCATCTGTCTACCAATGCCATCTATCCAAGAATACCATCTGTCTACCAATACCATTTATCCAAGAATACCATCTCTCTATCTACTGATTCCATTCATGCAAGAATACCATCTGTCTACCAATACTCTTTATCCAAGAATACCATATGTCTAGCAATACCATTTATTCAAGAATACCATCTGTCTACTAATACCATTTATCCAAGAATACCATCTGTCTACCAATACCATTTATCCAAGAATACCATCTATCTACTGATACCATTTATCCAAGAATACCATCTGTATACCAATACCATTTATCCAAGAATACCATCTGTCTACCAATACCATCTATCCAAGAATACCATCTGTCTACAATACCATTTATCCAAGAATACCATTTGTCTACCAATACAATTTATCCAAGAATACCATCTGTCTACCAATGCCATCTATCCAAGAATACCATCTGTCTACCAATACCATTTATCCAAGAATACCATCTGTTTACCAATACAATCAAAGAATACCATCTCTAACAATACCATTTATCCACAAATACATACTTTATAAATATACACATTACCATAATACCGTCTGTCAACCAATACCATTTATCGCAAAATATGCACATTATAAACATGCACTTTATACCATCAATCTGCCAATAACGTCTTGTGTAAGACTATCAGACTTCCAGGAATATCATCACTATGGCAATGACTGTCATTAGATATGTACAGACAGCAAACACATCAGCAATTTGCCTGCGGTGATTATCATAATTCCACGAGCAATTTATCATGGAAAAGTGTACATTACTGGGTTATTATATCTTGCTTATATCAAAATTGGACAAATGCCAATCATAATTGTCACCTACCATTAGCACCATTTAATCGAGAACATGTATATGTATGTATTTACAGATGTCTATTTGAAATTATAAATTAAAACCTTAGGAATTTTTATTTTTCAAAATGTTTGTATTTACGGTATCAGAATACCCAAAGACAAATCTGTTATAGTTAAAATTATAAATTAAAACCTTATGAATTTTATTAATTCAAAATGTTTGTATTTATCAGAAATACCCAAATACAAACCCGTTATAGTATGTACGGTTATATGTATTGCTATGTTAGCAGATCGATGGCTTGAATTGGTGTTTTTTGTCGCAGCTGGAATATTTCACCTAGTATATGGCAATTATGTGTATTTGTACATGGGTATTTCCTGTAACATCTGCAGTAGGTCTAATACTGAATGGACATATGCTGATTGTATTATCGGAGTGTTCACATACTTTCAATTATTGATGCAACCTTACAACGTATTGTGCAGCTAGTCCACTCAGCAGAATTTGTGAACACGCCAGTCATCAGGAAACAAGCTGAACAGGAACAGCTCAAAGCAGGAATTCTGAATTACACAGAGTTATTTCCTTTTAATTGCAAAAGGTGAAAAATACTTCTTTTCACAGAGTTTCCAAGAATACCTTCCATGTCCAATGTTACTGTATATTCTACCGAACTGGGTTAAGTTTTATTACCTCCCCTGTTGCTGGTCACCTGTGTGTGGTTGGTGAATGACTCCAGAGGGAGGCACTGTATTATTTTTGTTCCGGAGTTACATGATCCTCAATCAGCGTTAAATTTGTCAGGTTCGATATATCGGCCAGGCAGCGAGTCCATTATCTGGATCAGAACTCGGGTGACATCGGACATTAGTGACCAGCGGTAACAGACCAGTGTGACATGTGTGTGACATGTGTGTGACATGTGTGTGACATGTGTGTGTGTGTGTGTGTGACATTGTAAGTCATTGTGTGTGTGTGCAAGTCATTGTAGTATAGACGGAGAGTATCAGGGAAAACAATTCCTATCACATAAGCAGGCTGACACCCTAGCAGTAACCACACTGTTCTACTATTTGTTCATCTCGTGTCCACCTCGATATAAGATAAGTGTGACATGCGAGTTTAAAATTCACAATAAGAAACAGAATGGTTTCAAAAGATGTGACACTGTAGCATGATGACTTTAACATTTATTTTTCATAATGAAGATTGTTGAAAACAACAGATAAAGAGTTTGTTTATGAACTCGTGTGGATGTAAGGAGCTATAGGAAATGACATCACAATATGACAACAATCGTTCATTTGGTTATGAAGCTAATGATTTCTATCACGTTCATCAAGGGACAAGACGATAATAATGCCATTAGTATTTAATATAGCCATCATTATAACATGCTTTGAAATATTTGTTTGAAAGTTGATGCAATTATAGGAGGGAAGAAACTATGAAAGTCTAAAAAGAAATATCTGGAAATTATTTAGATGTATGTGGGTGTATAATGATAACGCAAAGGACGCTTTTAACTCGGTACAAGTCGCTACTATCATTTCTCAGGAAGCCTAGCTAGGACTAGCACTGGATAAATATATCGATAATCGCGATTATTTTCAATTGAACTTTTTGATAAAGATTATCGATATCTATGAAGAGATTATTGGATTACAAAATAAAGTTTCTATTTACTTGCAACAGAGACCTCATGAAAACATGAGTGAGTGAGTGAGTGAATATAGAGTTTAATATCGCTGCGGGAATCTTTCACCTATTCACAACGATCATGAAAACAGGCTGAAAGCAGCAGATCATCTGTGAGCAGTATAAAGACATTTTCAGCTTATCAGGTAGTAGGACCTAGTAATTTCCTATAGTTATATCTCGTATATCTTCCAAATATGTTATTTTTTCCCAATAAATAGTAATAGAAACGCAAACATTTCTTCAGAACTAATTTGTCCAATATATATTAATAAGTGATAGCGATAAAGCTGATGATTATCGTTCGTTCATATTTATATCAATAACCAGCCCTCGGACAGGTCGAGAATATCTGAGACAGATTGTGATTGTACACTTGAAGCAAAGGAAAATGGTAAAATATTCCTTGCTTATCCCTATCAGACTGTGATGAAGCAAGGTAACGAGGTCCAAACCAAAAAATATTTGCCGTCTCGGAAATGACAATTACCTGTCTGATGGACAAAAGAAGAAGACCTCAAAGTCTGCAACCGTTAAGAATGCCACACAGCTACAAAGAAACTGAGGACTTTGAAATCCAAATTACAGCAAGCAAACAGGTCTGATATGAGAAAGAAAAATAATACAAGACCATTTCAATATTTTTTTCTGCTAAGATTTGAAGCAAAATAATCAGAAGTTCCTTAGGCATTTTGTTCGCAAGTTTCAAAAATGCTTGATATTTTCCACGTTTGATGTTGATCATGGACATAAATACGCTGAGTATAGATCAGTGTGTGAGTGATTAGTGGTTTTTACCAGTTTTCTATTCCATAATGATCTTGAAGCAGTGTATACAAATAATGAAGAAAGTCTGTAACATTAGAAATAACAAACTCAGAAAATTAGGAATGTTTCCTGCGATTAATTTCGTAAAAAAGGTCATCAACATTATGCTAAAGTATTTTCTGAATTACAATTTAACATTCCTGAAATTGAAACCCCCGCTGAAAAAAACATGGAACTATGCATGAAGGTCCTAGACATTAACACAGGCGCTTCCTCTAGCACAATACGGCACAATCTAGGAACTCTATTGGAAGTAATTTCTCGGCAATGAAACATCAATCTCAGGCCTCAGTTCATAAATAAAGCGGGAGAATCCCCACAAAGATGATTTAATGACAGCAGCAGCCGTGAACACAAGATCCCGATGCATCGTCATTTCCTCAGGGCAACGAGCACATCAATTTAAGCCCAATATGTTTGTCAAACAGGCCAGCTATTTGATTGGTCCCCAGGGTATCGCGGCACGTACGCGGGCAACTCCCACGATTCACTTACAGCTCGCTTCAACGTCAAGTTGATACGTACGGACACATGTCTTTGTCTCCATCCTGTATTGTATAAATTACCTTCTCAATCTAATTCCAAAACATATTATTCACATATTCATTTATCGCTTGTTCATATTCCAAACAAGCTCAAATAATGTCCACTGTTAACTAAGATTGTGGACACTACTGATTATGAAGTTTACGTCGCTGCGGGAATCTTTCACCCATTTGCGACAAGGACACTACTGAAAAACTATCTAAAACAAGCCAAAATTGGCCATAGAGTTAACCATTTGGGAAACTAACATCCTCCAAAAGATAGCATGGATTAAAGGGAAAAACATACCTACATGTATTTTATCAATCCATAGGATTAGTTTCCTACATTAGCATCAAGTGAAAGCTAGCTTATCTCAAAATCCACGGCTGTATCCACTGTCATCGCCTATTGTCCAAATATATCTAAATGAGAAAGCTAGCCTATTGTTTGAGCCCGGACCGAGTTTTCTATTCCTAATGGGTCCGAATTCCCGCATCTCTCCACATGGGCTGGCATTACTATTACACACCATTGATTACTGTACAGCCTCTTGCTAACACTTTCTGGATTACTGAATCAGGCAATCTGTCAAAACCATCTGATGACCATCGATACTTGACGAACACGTCCGAGTGCAAGGGACTGTTTGTTTGGCTACAGCGAGGAGAAGTCTTAAATGTGAGATCCATCTGAGAAAGTTGAACAAACACCATATTGTGACTATACAGTGCTCCCTCGATATAAAGCCCTTCGATGCAACGCGGATTCGGATACAATGTGGAGTACAACGTGGACCCAATTTAAAAAATAAATAAAAATAAATATTTTCATTTTTTTTCTCCAATTATATTTGCTGATATAACGCGGGTGGCACTGTATCTGGAATGGTGTCGTGTTGGACACCAACAAGTCACAGGATTAAAGATCCAAATGATAGATGCTATTTTCAGAAAAATCGAGGTCTTCTTATTTCTTTGGAAAATAATTTAAGGATCAATCTATAGACGATATTTCAATAACTGGTGCTATTATAGAAAGTTTTTTCTGACAGAGAATGGAACAGGCTAGAAAGAAACAATTGCTCTTAGTTGTAAAGTGTAAATAGGTATTGCTTATCAATAATCTATACCCAAAATAAATATTAAAAAATATTCCACTGTAATTTTATATTATTTATCTTTTTGTTTTTGTTTTTAAACTAGGGTTAGAGACTTATGACGGCTCATCAGTTTAGGATAGGAGTTAATCCACAACATTTGTAGTGCAGTAAACGTGTGAGCAAATGAACAAAAGATGACAACTGCATTGAATAAATGCTAATTGTATTTCTCTCGGTTAAATATTTTCCAGCAAATGTCAAAATTGACCCTCACTGATATTAATATTTTCATATGATGACGATCACAAACCATAAATTTTCCCTATTGCTTGTCAAACCAATCAAGTGTTAAATTGAAATCACGGGAGCTAATGGCGGCAACGATTTCAAACATGTCACTTCACTGACAACTTTTCAAACGTCTCCCAAAACCATGTACGTATTTCTCAACATCTGACAGCATACATGTGGCCACACAGTTTATACTTGCTTTTACATCTCCAGTCAATTTATTGCCAATTTCCAAACAGCCGCATGATGGTGGCGTTTAAGTCTGCGTCACAATGCCGCACGTGGCTGTCTCCAGACAAAGATAGCGAACCATCAATTTTCACTTACTAACTGCTTACCATGATGGTTTCTGCAATACTTTCTGAACCACAGACCTACAGACATTGGTGGCATTCAAATCAAATGTCAAATCTTAATAAATTCGCTACTTTAGAAGTCAAAATGTACAAAAATCCATGAAACATCTACACCCACAAATAACATCTTAAAAGTATTAAATGTCAGCATTATGAATAAGTTCACGTGCGCTTTATAGACTTGCGTACATGTCTTGTTGCAGCATCTGATTCTGAATACAAAGTTTATAAGAAGAAATGTTGCCAGTTATCAAAGAGCAGTTCCGAAATACGAGATAATCCTACAGGGTATTCATTTAGATGAGGATTCCACGAAGACTTCTGTCATTTTGAAGCCAAAGAATAAATGTATTTTTTTAAATCCCTCTTAAATAAATTGATAAAATACTAAACCACTCAAAAAAGGCAAATACATAAAAATCCCTAAAATCCCATTTTTCAATATTCCAATAAATAATGGTAAAAACGGACAATACTATTCAAAAATGTCTTTAATGACGGTCGCCAGCGATGAAGGTGGTCTACTACCATCATCCTTCATCTCCCACAATGTCTATTTCAGGTCACCGTAGGCTTGTTAAATCTTGCCGCCTGTCAAGTAGCTTTCAAACAATCAATGCCAATTGGAAATAGAGACTAGCCTCTCGTAATGTCATCAGTGTTGTCCATCTGACAAAGACGGATGACGAGCTCTACATGTGTCTTTGTAATTAGTGACAATAACTGTTGCTGTCATCATGGTCATCATTATCTTCATCATCAATGCTATATTCATTATTATCATAATTCTAATCATTAACATAATCCTCCTCCACCGCCTCCTCCTCCTCATCAATGTGATAGACATTAAAATAATCTCATTCCTTCATCATTGCTATATTCATCATCATCATTATCATCATCATTGTTATAATCACTAGGATAGTTTCCCTCCTCCTCCTCATCATAATTGCAATATTCATCATCATCATCTTCATTGTAATAATGAGCAGGATAATACTCCTCCTCCTCTTCCTCATCATTGCAATATTCACCATCATCATCATCATCATTGTTATAATCACTAGGATAGTTTCCCTCCTCCTCATCATCATTATCATCATTGCAATATTCATCATCATCATCACCTGCTCCTGATCATCATAATTGTTATAATCATTATAATAATCCTCATCCTTGTCCTCTTCCTACTCATCACTGCTATATTCATCATCATCATCATCATCAATGTAATAAACATTTGTATAATCATCATCCTTCTCATTCCAATCTTCTCTTCCTCCTGATCTTTCATCGTATTTTTCTACTTCTCCATTTTCCTTACTTTCCTTATCACAAACTGTACACTTTCTACATATTAATGGATAACGTCAACAACATGTGACACATTCATAGGTCTCCTCATTTTTCTCGGTCATATTACAAATTTAATAGGCCACCGTGAGCTAATACATGCACAAAAAATAACAGCTATTAAAATAGAAGCTATTTGTTCTGCAATGCTACAAACTCTTTAACATTTGGAAGTGTTTGTAGTTTTTTTAAATATCCAATGCATTTATGTTTTAAGTCTTCTACACGACGCTGTCCTTGCTTGGCATTTGAAGAGGTCGGTTCAAGGATTCCCGTACAATTATATCACTGGTACAAAATTGGCGGAACACGCATAACAATCCACAGCCTCCAATTGAAGACCGAAGGATTCCAATGACAACCTGAAGTGTCGGACAACAACTTGGCAACAGGAAAGAACATGGCAGTCATACGATATTGAAAAGATTTATTCTGAGAAATGTCGTGGTACTTCCTGTCCTAAATATAACATCGTAGTTTTGTTTCCTGCTTCATGTCCAGACCTGATACGAAATCCATGAGTTTCGCTTCACTGCGCATGTCGTAAAGAAGCAGCGTCTAATATGAAACGTTTATAAATGTCACGGTAGCATATGGGACATGTTTAGACACAGTGAGAAATGTAGATGGCATTTAGTATGTAAACTAATCCAAATGCAGTCGTCCGTTACAAATAATTTGGAATACAATCTTGTTGTTTTTAGTTCCTCAATGTCCAGAATACAATGTTATGTTGTGTTTTATCGTGTTACTTAATATTCAATGAGTGATTATGAAGTTTAACGTCGCTGCAGGAATCTTTCACCCATTTGCGATGACACTTTACATCCAGTGGCCCGTTGCACGACGCTCTTGTAGGCTACAACTATTGTAACGTCAACGCTTTCTATTGTGGCGGGAGCCCAGTTACAACTATTGTATCCCTACAAGAGCGTCGTGCAACAGGCACCAGACCACAATGTTGAGCTAATGTGGGTTAGTAAATGTTCAAAATAAAATCCTTTTTAGTGTCTTGTTTATAAATATCCAGACTATACTTTCGTGTTATTTCACATCCAGAATAAAATGCTGCCTCCAATGTCCAAAAACCTCCTCTATAATTTACAACTTCCAGCTAGGAAGAAGCTTCTGTAGGTCCAGACAGCATCGCTGACCTTAACATGACCTTGAGTCCTTAAATCTTCCCACTCGAATTACCTCGGAGTCAGACATCTTCAGCTGATCAGAGTCGCCACCATTAGGACATAAACACACATCACGGTGGACCGCTGTTTGTGATTGCTGCTTATTGAGGAAGCCATACAAAAGAAACTGCCATCCAAAAATACATACGCATAGTTACGTCAAACAAGACAAATCAGATCTGAAATGACAGGAGATAAGCCAAGGGGACGCGACGTTTGGAAAGCATGAAATATGTTCCATGCTGACAATTATTGTAGGAAAAGCCAGCCTCCAACTGAAGCCAGGTTTTGCATGTAAGGACCTGACATTTGTTTAATTATCACCTCCTACTCAGACATTCGGAAACCTGGCAGGAAAAGAAACCGTTAACGAGTCGTTTCCTTCAGAAAACGGAGCACCCATTCAGTTATTGTTAAATCCTGCCGGCCATTGAATAATCCAGGTAATTTTAGATGTCACCGGCTCGGACGTGAGATGGGACTCGGCGGAGATGCTCATCTATTTCCGTCGATTGTCGCGGAATCCAATCCATCTGGTATAAAATTGGCCTTTGGAGACGGAATCGAGGACCTAACGACAGATTGCGTACAAGTATAGGTGGTCAAGTAGGGAAGAGTGAAAAGTAACGGGACTAATTGTGTTGGGCATGGGAGGTTTTAGCATGCAAACATAATGTATTGACCCATCCATAATGGATACACATATTTTGCAATTAACAACACATAACTTGGAAGTTTTCCTAACAATTCTGCCAGCAGGAAAACACCCTCAAAGAGAATCTATAAATGTGATTAATACGCAATAATTTCAAGGGCATGAGATTGCCTCTCCCATCTCTGAAGACAGAGATTTGTATCAACCGGTGAGAATCTTATTGAACCAGATGTGTGGAAGCGAATTCTGTACATCAAAATAACCTAAATCCATAAACTGACATCACAATGTTTTGTCCAATTTATTTCAACGATTGAACATAAAATATTGTTCTGTCCACTTAATCCATAGCACAAGGCTCTCGGTACACAATGTTTCTAACAGATGGCCAGCTACAAGATGTCTCATCTCGTATTTTCGTACTAAACTGCATTCAAACGTAATGTCCTCCAGCAAAATCCAGTGTTTATTGAAGAAACATAAAACGACAGATCCACACTATAATGCTGGTATGTCCTGGTCAGTTCCTATTGATGGTCAGTTCCTATTGATGGTCAGCAATAACGTGGGCTGCCAGTGATGGTCAGTTCTAATGGGGGAAGGCTGCTTAGATTCTGCATACAGATTCTGCATATTTCTGGTTTAACGGCTCTAAAATGTCCATAACTGAAGCGAACACTCATGAACGATTAACACCTGTTGCCAGCGATATCACCTAAACTAGTGACAGAGGCAATGACAGGGGCAGGTTCCATGAGAAGATCTGTACCAATACAATAACTCTGTCCACTCTGTTACACTCTTGTCCACTCTGTTACATCCTTACTTCAGACTGTAACAAGGACTTAGGTGAACGATGACTAATCTGGCAAGCATTTAACAAAACTGTTATATCAGTAGGTTTAGGTTGTTTCCTGTTAAAGCCCATGGCATAAGCCCTGATTTAGTCCCTGACTAAAGTAACGACCCTTTCATGAAACGCAGACCAAGACCTACTATTCTGAAACCGGTGTCAAAACAGCCTTGAAATTAGTCGATCGATTAAGTTTGCATGGTAAAGACCTGTGGTACTGGAAGTGAGACGAGATCGGTTCATCCTCAGACGAGATCGGTTCCTCCCTCGACACCAGACAATGATTGCTTTACTACAGTGGGCTGGTACTGACACCTGAGCCAGACACTCAGCTACAGAAGAATGCAGTGGGTACGCGGTCCAATCCACAATGTTGCAGTCTCAGCTGCGGTCCGCAGCAAAACCCAGCACTTTAGCCACGGACAGCTAATGAGTACTGCTGACCACCAATGGTATGTGACAGTCGCTAGAGAAGGATTTGTAAATCTGATTGGTAGCGATGATAATTCAGCTGTGTGGATACAGGAGGGACATCATCTACTTGACAGATAACGATATCATTTACTTAACTGATAACAATGTATGACATGATCTACTTGAAATATAACAATTATCATCTACTTGACATATACAAATATCATCTACTTGACAGATAACAATGACATCATTTACTTAACTGATAACAATATCATCTACTTGACAGATAACGATATCATCTACTTGACATATATACCAATGTATGACATAACAGTATCATCTACTTGACAGATAACAATGACATCATTTACTTGAGTGATAACAATATATCACATCATGTTCACATCATATACTTAACAGAACAATATCATCTACTTGACAGATAACAATGACATCATTTACTTGAGTGATAACAATATATGACATCATATACTTAACAGAACAATATCATCTACTTGACGGATAACAATGTATGACATCATCTATATTTTATAGATACAAATATCATCTTCTTGATAGATAAAATGACATCATTTACTTGACAGATAACAACACACATGAAGAAAACTGTCAGCAATCATATCAGTTCAAATATTTCAAAATATCATTGGGGAGGGGAAGATCAATCTCGGCAATGGGGAAATATTCTTTTTCATAAATTTGTTATCTTTGAACACGCTTGATGTCTGATAGGATAATTCTAAAGACTAGGTACGGTAGTTTAAAAAAAAAATCATGGAATATATAGGATATCAAATTTCTCCGGGACAATAGTTAAAGAGCGTGGCTCCCCATTGCACTTCGTCAGGCGTGGAGGATCATCGTATTCACATGTTTCAGAGAAGCGGATATTGCCCATTCATATGAACAACATCAATCTGCCAGGCTATTCTCCTCACAGGGTCTCCAGCGGTTGGGGTACGTGGGACAGATAAGAAATGGGCCAGCTTTCGGGTTCATTTCAGAATTCATCAATTGTGAAATCTCAAATAAAGTGCACCTCTCCTTATACTGCTGTTTGCCGATAAATCAGGATCCGAATTAACGATAGTGCATTGGAGAGGCACAGCCAAGAAACACACCGCCACGCTGAGGAATCATTCTGGATGTCTCCTCATGCGCTTTCTTGTAGAAACGAAAACATTATTTAAATGTACAGCAATGACAAAAAATATGTGAGTTACGATATGCTGGAAGACAATTGTTGCAAGTCAGTACGTAATACTTTGCCGAACTTAAAGTATGACTTTCAAGTGACTGTGAAAATAGGAGACTGATCACAACCAGGAAGATGATGGTCGTCTCCGCTCTCACACACTTCTTCAATGTTAGACATGTTCAAATTAGATTTATCAAATTAGAAATAGTGGTTTTTTTTAAATTTCAATGAACAGCTGAGATTTGGAATTACATGTGTCGGAAAGAAAACATTTTGAGAAGCAATATAATGCAGCATGAGGTCGTTTTTAAAAGGAAGGTTATCTTTCCAGAAATCATCAACATTTATCTTAATAATATTTATAGGAATATTGTCTGTTAAATGGACATACCGTTATTTCCCGTGCATACTACGCACTTTTCTTACCTCAAAACTGACCTCTGACGCGGGGGTGCGTGGTATTTA
>JAVCKZ010090472.1:0-11788 GCA_034780755.1 Lepetodrilus elevatus
ATACTTCAGGGCAAGTGAAATTGTAGATTTCACTTGCCCTTGGGCAAGTAAACAAAAAAATAATTATTCCGCCCCTGTTTATATGAATAAGGGAATGTTCTGCTATTTATCTTGTTTTTGATGCATCACTTTTTTTTTGTATTGGGGTTTAAAGTTGCTTCCTAGAATCTTTCACTAATATCACGACTTGTCAGTTTAGGGCAGGAAACCCACAACATCCTAGCGCTGAATGTTGCAGCAAACCTGCGAGCACCGGCTGGTACTGACAAGACAAGACCAAGGATGATAACTGCATTGCCACTAGTCAGTGCATCCTATCAATATTGCGTCAGACAGAAAGGTAACTTTCGCGAACATTGATTCCAGGCCCCCCGGGGCGGGATTTGAACCTGGAACCTTTAGCTCCGAAGTCCAACACTCTACCACTGCCCCATCACTGTTTTAAGTTATTGTTTAATGTCCCAGCGGGAATCTTGCTTACGACTAGACGTTTTTTCCCACTTTAGTAGGTTTACAATTTCATTTACAGTTTGTAATTAACACTTACGATATTGACAACTAAAAGCAGCGATGAATTGCCTACCCGATATGGAAAATCGCAGGAAACAGTATTTTGCTGGGAGGTGGCAAACCCTATATTAATCCAGCTTGCCTCAGCGAAATTGTTCACATCACGTGGCAATCAAGAGTAGCAAATATATTTGAGACATCATTGGCAAGCTGCAACATGCTTCAAAAACATTGTGGTGGTGAACAACCATTTCGAAACAAATTTAAGGATTGCACTTTTTGTAAACTTAATTCTCGAAAGTCCTATGACCCATTAGCAAAAGATGGTCAGGAGATGAAATAGAGGTCAACATACTTTTTGCTAAAGAAGTTCCTGAGAAATACTTTTAGGAAAATCACTCTTATTTGGCTCGTTCAAAATTGTAAATTTTTGTATTAACTGCTAACCCTGCTAAATTAGCAAATGCCTAATTTAGAATTTACGATTAAATTTCATTAAAATTTCACAAAATTAAAAAAACAATTATCGTGGATATCCCGTTTGCTAAATTTGGGAAGATATTTATTTAAACGATACTTTGTTTAGGATTCAAATGGGCCTCCATAAAAGGTAAGTTTTCCAAATCCCGATTGTGCGATTGACTTCCCCGTCCAGATACACGCGAGTAGGAATCGAACAGTTCGAAAATAAATACTCTTCCGAGAGGTCAGCATTTTACATCTACTAGTATATTTCTAATTTAGCACGACATGCCTAAATTTCGTTGCAAAGGAAAGACGCATGTTTGTAGACGAAACGCTAAATAAAGTGGATTTAAAGCCTATTTATTGCTAAATGTGCCTCAGTTTTGGTGACAATGTCCTCAGTAATATTAGGAGGATAATGTATACTCTTCATTGGCACACCATGACTGTAGATTCAAAGAACCCATCTAAAGATTCAGTTTCACAAACAATTTACCTAAACTCGACCACGTGCTCGAGACCAATGTCGGAAACAGACACTTTCTTCACAATGATGTGCGTCCATGCTTCCACGTCGATTCCCGTGCATTTTCATCACACACGTCTGATGAACAGTCTGTTGCATTCAAACTATAACTATTTAAACAAGATAGTTTTAAATAACGCTAAATCGTGATGACTAGATTATAAATCAACTCTCTTCTTCCAAGTTCCAAACTGCACTGAGCAAAGCGCTGGCGCGAACTATCACGTGGATCTTCCTATGCGCAGAACCTTTATTTGAGACGTTCTAAACTGGATCTCGTTTGGTTATTCAATCAGTAACAAATGTTCAAACCGGTTGCTAAAATGGTCGACCGGAAAATATATTTTCGGAAATACTCCCTAACTATTACTAAGTCATAATGTCAATAAACTAGATGTATTCCATATTTTGATGATGAAACGACACCATCGAAATTACGCTTCTCATTTAGTTTGTAAATCGTAGTTTGTACAAATGTTCGCATTGTCTTCGGTCGAATACGTGTCTCTCCGAGAAAACGACAAGGTACCCTTTAGATTGACCAATCAACGAACTCCAGCTGACCTCTAACAGACCAATGAAATAGCGTATATGATACATGTCGACCAATCAGATTCCGACACGACCGGTTCCGCAAAGATAGATAGGTACACGCTGCATCGTGAAATGTGTCAGAACTGAACTGGAAAATATTGCAAAGAAGAAGACGTGATTATCGAGAGAGCACAACTTTGACGTGTTGTTGATCCACTTCGTGAGGAAATACTTCAACATTCTAACAACGATCAAAGTATCTAGTCAAATAGAGGTGAGAAAACTGCTTATTTTCTTCACTAGCACTCAGAAACGGCGAAAGTGACAAGCCGGTAAAATCACAGAGTTGAGATCACATGTGGCACGTTGAATGATGACATATTGTCAGTTTTTAATCGGATTAGCAGTTTATTGCCAGATTAACGGCGGCATTAATTGGCTGTTAATTGATCTATCATTGGAACTATTCAACTGCGACGAATGACTTTACGATTCGAAGTAGTAAAGTGTTGTTCAAATCGACACGCCCAATTTCTCAAAATGACAGTTTTAATTTTTCTAGATCCTTCTCAATCATTCTGGATCTACTGCTTGATTGCTCATCTACTTATTGATATTAGAATAACTAATGTTTTTGCCATGACAAAAAGTCACACTAGATTTAATTATTAATACGAATGAATATCTACAGATCTAAACTTCTACTCTACTCTACTAGTCTAGTTCTAGATCATAGATTATATTGACAATATAATCTATGATCAAACTTAGTTCACAGACTGTAAAGTAATCAAAATACAATATTTTGTAACATTACTACTAGGTTATTACACTAATAAATGAAATCAGTGAAAGTTGTATATGGTTTTGAAACAAACATTATACATGACATAGCACTTGCTTATAAATCTGAAGTTTCATCTTGTTGACATTTGATCTTTCAGAAATGAAGTCGTTTTTACCATTGTGCCTGATGGCACTGTTTCTGTGTTCGACCTGGTTGGTCAATGCGGATGATGATGATGATGAAAAGAAGAAAGACAAGGATTCCATTGGCACAGTCATCGGAATTGATCTTGGAACTACATATTCCTGGTGAGCAGAGGTTTTGTGTAACATAGTGATATTGATAATAATGCCAGTTTATCATACAATGTTGTAGTTGTACAGTAAACTAACGATAATACAGTTTTGTACTGGCGTGATGTGGGCTCATTTTCCAACTTGTTAAGTCACATATGGGCAGAATGGGTGAACGATTCTCGCTGTGATGTAAAGGGTAAAGCAATATTTCACCAGCTCATTTGGAACTTGTACTTGTACTAAGTTGTACTGTAGTTGTACAATGCACCTAATCTAGATCATACGAATCGTCGCAAATGGGTTAAAGATTCCTACAGCGACGTTAAACTCCATAAACACTCACTCACTCTCAAACTAGCTACTACTAGTACCGGTCAGACAGATTTATTGAGGATTCGTGCTAGCACATTTCCTAACCTTTGAAATAGTCTTTAGAATGATACAACAATATTTACTTACGAAAATGAATAGTTTCCTATTTTAAATAATGTGGCTGCCATGACCGTCTTGAAATGAACAACATTGCCATGTTTCAGTGTCGGAGTGTACAAGAACGGACGTGTAGAGATCATTGCCAATGACCAGGGTAACCGAATCACTCCTTCATACGTTGCCTTCACACCCGAGGGCGAGCGTCTGATTGGTGATGCTGCTAAGAACCAGCTGACCACCAACCCTGAGAACACCGTCTTCGACGTCAAGCGGATGATCGGGCGTCAGTGGGACGACAAGGCTGTGCAGGCTGACATCAAGCACTACCCTTTCACTGTCATCAAGAAGAACGACAAGCCCCACGTGCAGGTCAAGGTCGGCTCGGACACCAAGCAGTTCGCGCCTGAGGAAATCTCCGCCATGGTGCTGGGCAAGATGAGGGAGATCGCTGAGGCATACCTCGGAAAGAAGATCATTAACGCCGTCGTGACGGTTCCCGCATACTTCAACGACGCTCAGAGACAGGCTACCAAGGACGCCGGAACGATCGCTGGACTCAACGTCATGAGAATTATCAACGAACCGTAAGTCAGCATTTTCAAGCTTTTGTCGATTACTGATTAGGCTTTATTTTTCTACAAAGGTGGAAATCTATGGTGTAGCTGCTTGTCCTTTTTTTAGGTTTTACAATATTTTCCTTTGTTTTATATCAGAACTGCAGCAGCTATCGCCTATGGTCTTGACAAAAAGGACGGGGAGAAGAACATCCTTGTTTTCGACCTCGGCGGCGGTACTTTTGACGTGTCCCTCCTGACGATCGACAATGGTGTTTTTGAAGTTGTTGCCACAAACGGAGACACTCATCTTGGTAAGTTTCTTTGGTGATCTTCCATGCAGGTTCAAGGACAATGAAAAGGGGAGATAATCACGTCTGTGGATTTATTATTACCTCCCTTTGATAATAATCCACTCAACCATTTATGTATTTTTTAAGTAATATTTTAACCCTCTTCGTTGGATTAGGCACTGTGACAGCTGTTCAGGTCATCTCTGCTTGCCTATAACAGGGAGAGAGTTTTAAAAAAAAACTTTAAAAAAATTGTACAAAACATTCCTGCTGCAATGTTAAACACTACCGTAATCCAGTATTCAGCCAGTGCTTGCAAGTTTACTGCAACATTCAGTGCTACAGATGATGCGGGTTTCCTCCTGCCCTAAACTGACAAGTCATGTTATTAGTGAAATATTCTAGAAAGTGACTAACCCCAATTTTAAAATAAAATAAAAATAATTGTAGGATTGGAAGCATATGTCATGAATTTGTTGTTTTCTTCAGGTGGAGAAGATTTCGATCAGCGCGTAATGGAGCACTTTATCAAGCTGTACAAGAAGAAGAAGGGCAAGGACCTCCGAAAGGACAACCGAGCCGTACAGAAACTCCGTCGTGAAGTTGAGAAGGCGAAGAGAGCTCTGTCCTCTCAGCATCAGTCCCGTGTGGAGATTGAGTCGCTCTTTGATGGAGAGGACTTCTCAGAGACCCTGACCAGAGCCAAATTTGAAGAACTCAACATGGTACGTTTCTGGATTGACAAGTTCACTGTCGTATTCAGTTGTGATAAGATGTCTAGAAAGTGACTCTAAAAGTTAAAAACTCAATTCAATTCAATGAAGTAATTTTAACTAATTTACTGATGTATTTACCAGCGAGGATGTACATGCCGTATTGTGTGCCATCTCCAGGTTCCTACAATTAGTAGAAGGTTAAATTATTGTAACAAAAGAGCGAAATGATCTATTGACATTCCAAATCCAGACAAACAAAATGTTTGTTTTGAGGTAAATATTCAGAACATCTTATTTTATTTTTCAGGATCTTTTCCGTTCAACAATGAAGCCAGTTGGTAAAGTAATGGAAGATTCCGACCTGAAGAAGACTGAAGTCGACGAGATCGTCCTGGTTGGAGGATCTACTCGTATTCCCAAAGTGCAGCAGCTTGTCAAAGAATTCTTCAACGGAAAGGTGAGGATTTAGTTTAGTTTTTGACATGGATGCTGATTACAAGAAAAAGTGCTACATGAATATTGGTACTCGCTAGTTTACTGTAACATTCAGCGCTACCGATGTTGCAGGTTTCCTCCTGCTATAAACTGACAAATTGTGATATAAGTATTATCATTGAAAGCACCTAAACTAAACATCAATTTAAATAAAATAAAATAACTATTGGCATTTCTGAGCTATTCCAATGTTCTCATCTGTTAGTTTAATATACAGATTTATAGTTTAATTAACCCTCTCCTGAATTAAGCACAGGCACTGCTGTTGCCTCCAGCATGGAGAGAGTTAATGAATTTATATAAATATTTCTATCAGGAGATAAAAGAACTTTGTGGATAGTTAATTAATTGATCAAATATTGGGGAAATAAAGCACTACATTCATTGAATCATTCATTAATTTCAATCTTCTGCTTCAGGAGCCCAACCGTGGAATTAACCCCGACGAAGCCGTGGCCTACGGTGCCGCAGTTCAGGCCGGAGTTCTCAGCGGAGAGGAAGACACCGGAGATCTCGTCCTGTTGGACGTCAACCCCCTGACCATGGGTATCGAAACCGTGGGCGGTGTCATGACAAAACTGATCCCCCGGAACACAGTCATCCCCACCAAGAAAGCCCAGATCTTCTCCACGGCGTCTGACAACCAGCCGACTGTGACCATCCAAGTTTACGAGGGCGAGCGTCCCATGACCAAGGACAACCACATGCTCGGGAAATTCGACCTTACCGGAATCCCCCCGTCCCCGCGAGGAGTGCCGCAGATCGAAGTCACATTCGAGATCGATGTCAACGGAATCCTGAAGGTCTCGGCAGAGGACAAGGGCACTGGGAGCAAGAACGAGATTGTCATCCAGAACGACAACAACCGACTGTCGCCTGACGATATCGAGAGGATGATCAACGACGCTGAGAAGTACGCCGATGACGACAAGAAGGTCAAGGAAAAGGTGGAGGCCAAGAACGAGCTGGAGAGCTACGCATACTCGCTGAAGAACCAGCTCGGCGACAAGGAGAAGCTGGGAGGCAAACTGAGTGACGAAGACAAGACCACAATCACCGAAGCTGTGGATGAGAAGATAAAATGGATGGAATCAAACACTGACGCGGATGTTGAAGAACTCCAAGCAAAGAAGAAGGAACTGGAGGAGATCGTGCAGCCAATCATGACCAAGCTTTACGGTGCCGGAGGAGGTGCGGGAGGTGAAGGAGGCGAAGGAGGCGAGACACCACCTCCACCATCGGGAGGCGAGGAAGACCATGACGAGTTGTGAGAACGGCTTTCGTTTAGAGACACAAGTTTAAACAAATTTAAAAAATCATCTCCCATCACATTGGACCCGAACATTCTCATTGCTAGGCATTTATGTCACTTTTCCTGTGGAGCAGCTCATTGCAAATGGGTTAAAGATAACCGCAGTGACGTTAAAACTTCATAATAATTCGCATTATAAAAAAAAACCTCTAAAAGTTTGGTAGAAGATTTGTGAATTCACATCTTGTGGTATTTATGGGTCGGATTTATTTTTCGGCTTTGGAATCCTTTTTTTTGTTGGTCGTACTTGCATGGCTGTGTTTCAAGTAGATGAAGCCACAACATTAGGGATCTTCAATGGGTAATCATTTCTCCACAGTCCGCATTCTCATCCAAGACTTTGTTCATAGATAATAGTATTTATTAATATTATATTTTAGGAGCGTCATATATTTTTTGTTTACAGATGAATATGCATATTGATATTTTAGTTTTTGGCAGGAATATTCTAGGGCAAGGATGGAAGCTTGTGTAATAGCAATGAAGCAGATTCTGTTTGTTCATTAACACTCCACTTGTGCTGGTCTCGCTTTTCAACCATGAGAATGGATTGGTTTGAAAATGTGCCAGATTGCGTCATGCTGTATTTTGTTCCATAAAAATATCAATATTTTCACGCACAACACTTAAAAGTACCAGTAGTGTACATGGTGCATGACATTTTTTCTTGGTTTAATCATGCATATTTTTAACAAATGGCATAGTTGAGTACCAACCGTAGTATAAAGCTATTTTCTGATTGGTCGTTTTCAAAATGCCAACCCCAGGAATTGTTTGAAAATGGTGTCAGTTCTTGTAAACCTCAATGTCGTTTCTAGGACGGTGTTCCAATTTTGTTAAATTGTTTTTTCTTCAGCAGCCGTAGACCTTGTTAGTTTCAGCTGAAAAGCAAAAGGTTTTGTTCGACGCTCCTGAAACCGATTGCACTGCTACTGAAGTGAGGTTTCATTGACCCTCTCCATGCTGAAGGCAACCAGCAGGGAGAGGGTTAATCATGTGTACAGATGTTGGGATGGTTATGCGTGTATATATTATACATATATGTGTACCTCTGATTGTCAATCTGAATGTGACATGTCTGTTGTTTGCCTGTCGAATGAAAGTGTACAAATGAGAATGAAAACAAAAAAATAAAAGTGAATTATTTGTTACAGTATATTTGTTTTTCTCTTTATTGATTTATTTATCCAAGTTTCAAACTCGGACAAGAAACATAATTTATGACATTTGCTAGTCCTCACCGCTGGAATGCAGTTCTATTCATGTTGGTTGGAAATTTGAAACCAATTTGGCCACCAACTAACCCCAAGGGAAGCATACCCCTGGAAATGTTCATCAAAGTTTCCATGTGCTAAGCATGTAAACATCTGGTAGCCCGATACTGATGGTCCAGTATATTAGAATAACAATTTCTCTCCTGCACATTAGTTTCACAATATTGTTTATAAATATTGCGTACACAAAGTTGTTACACTTTGGATAGGCAGTCACTGATAATTGAGGAAACGCCTTTAGCATGGAGAGGGTTAAGCTTGCCTTGCAAGTAAAGGTACTGCACAATATTGCACCACTGTTCAATAAATCAATATTTGAAAAAGTATACTAGTATCACAGTTTTATTTACATATAATACCATGCATGGTAATGACGTGACGTCACGCATACAAGCCAACATGTCGCATTCTTCATACATAAATTCTGTAAGTGGTACATATAGTAGACCTCACATATACCGTAATGTACACATTGGGACTGGCTATTTTTGTCTGTTATATGCAAAGTCTGTTGTACGCATATGCCATAATTAGCGTTAGACAGGACCAGGACTTCAAATTCAGTATGTTGTAGGTGAGTGTCCGGTTTATGCGAGGCCGTTATATGTGAGGTCTACTGTACATTGCATTATTACATACATATTTATCCAATTTAAAATGAAATATTTCCTCCAATATCAAAATCTAACAGAGCATTGGTCCCTCTCGCCCCTTATAATGACCTCTTAAATTTAAATGAAGAGATAGAGGTACTTAGCCTATCAACTATATAGCAGATACGTACATCAGATTAATTGTTTACAAGGCACTGTACTTTATAGACTGGTCGCCAGTAAAATCAACATCCATCTGATCATCTAAATACGAGTTCAGGAAAGATCATTGTGCAGGGTAGTTTCTCGAAGCTTTCTCGTAGCCATCCATAATACATGGGGATTGTGCACTTACGAGAGCGCTATGGTCTCAGACTATAGTGGATGCGAAAACCTTGAGAAACGATGTCCCAGAGCGTCGTTAGATCTCTGGTGGAGAGTCATGTGAGTAGCAGAAATGAATGGATACTTTGATATTTATCGTGCATCCTGTTGAACAAACTTTGATTTTTATGGGTGGCCTTTGAACATTACAGGTGGCATATAAAAAAAATAAGATGAAACATCAAAAATAATTGGAAAGTTGGTATGTGGTGTGACAAAAAGGTATTTATAACAAAAGTATGCAGCTTCAATACCGGTAATGAATTGAATATTGGCATTGCACTCGGGGAATACATTATCAACTTACTAGTACAGACAATATCGTTGTGGAATATATTTGTCAGAATATACTCTAATGCCAGTATTTTGGTTAAATAAATATATTTAAAGGTGTTTGTTTTCCTATTGCTCTACTGGAATTGGCACAATTTTTGGCTTCTGCCATTGTCCCCAGTATGGAGAGGGTTAAATTATGGATGCAGATAAAAGCTTTCCAATTTGACACAGTACACAGCTGGTTACTTCCTAAGAGATTTGCTGCTAGAATATCAATAAACATTTCAATAAGTAGCAGTTTATTTTGTCATTATATGCTTGTCTGCAGCACAAAGACAAAGTTAATGGATGCATATAAAAGCTTTCTGATTTGACATACATGTAGTACACAGCTGATTGCTTCCCAAGAGATTCGCTGATAGAATATCAATACACACTGCAATAAGTACCAGTTTATTTTGGCGTATATGCTTGGCTGCAGCACAAAGACAACGTTAATATTTCTAACAGAACAAATTATGACAAACTTCAACAAAATCCATTATACATGATACAGCAGCTTATTATTTCACCAGCAGATAAAAATATGGCATATGTAAACTTTCCATCTATTTACATTATTGGTTGAACATTATCAGTCTCTTGCAAGGTTAATTTTTTCATAATAGATCATTCACAATTTATGATTATGCAAATGCTCTTGTTCAAATGGCATAAAAGTGATATTGAATGATAAATGTACTCTTTACTTATTGTTGATAGTCAGTTCCTTATTTGGCACAATTAATATATACAGGTAAGTTACATTTGATGATTCTGTTGCTTAGTGGAACAAAAATAATTCTATCTTCTCCCCATTTGTTTCCTCTTTTCAATAAGTTGATAGTGATATTTGTTAAAATTAGAGAAATATTTACCTCAATGAATTTATATACCGTAATTACCCTAATAAATCGAACAGGAGAAAATAATTAAATTTGTAGCTGTTCGCATTGTATTAGAAAACATGAAAATTTAAAATGATCTGTGTTCATATAACTAGGGACAACCAATAGTACAAACTATAGTTGTAAATGAAATGGTAAATAAATATAGGATTTATAAAAAAAATATATATTTATTTCAAAATTGAGTACAATTATTAAAATTTGTTTGTATTTGTAGGGTTAGAATAGTTGTTTGTTATATATTATATGTGTGTGTGTGTGTGTGTGTGTGTGTGTGTGTGTGTGTGTGTGTGTGTGTGTGTGTGATTAATTTAAGGGTTTGAGTTATTAGAGTAATTACGGTAATCAGAAATAGCTTAGTAGACATAAAATAATCTTCAGAACCCCACTTTTGTTGAACAGTATCTATGCATATTGTAAAAACTCTAACATATAAATATTGCCTATTTAAAAAAATATATATATCTACATGTACATGTAATGCAAATTAATATTTCTTTTGATTTGTTCAATATTGCAACAATAATTTTCCACATGTTGCCAAGATATATACATTGAGCAATGTTTCAACAGCAAATTAAAAATGAAGAAAAATAACACACATATGATTCAGTTAATTAATAATGAATGGACTTTGTCCTGGTTTCATTAATAAAGATTGTGAGCAATACAAACGTATCCAGTGTTCTATTACATGAATAATGGCTACATCACATCCTCAACAATAACATATAAAAAAAAAAAAATCCATGTAACTTATGGAGAAATGTCACTAGGTATCTCGGCTCAAACTAAATGCAAAATGAATGCCCTAACTGAACAGTTGCCTATTAAATTGGCATTGTCCTACTAAAAATGCTCTTAAAATGGAAAAATTAATACTAGGAAAATTAATACATAAATTCTATTTCTTCCAAATATTTTAGTTAAGCAGCAAAACCTATTTCACATGAGATTTGTCATCAAAGGAAAAATTTTTAATGCAGCTAGAGGGTTATGAGTGGAGATTCAGAATTCAAACTTCTTGATCTATGTGGGCGTCTATGATGATGGGGACCTGTAGCAAACCAAGTACATCAGGCTGCAATGTATTTCTCTACACTACACTACTTTTCTTCATGCTACAAAACACTACGGGCTCAAAAGCCAAAGTAAAAAGTAGTGCTACGTAGTACTACCAAGTGTTGGCTGAACGGCTACCGTAGAGATATGTAACAATTTGTAGAGAAAAGTACTGTAGCGTGAACGCAGCCCAGAGGTGCGTTCAAGCTAGAATACGTATCGATATGTATTGCTATGTATTGCTGCAGAAGCCGTTTAATACTTTTCACTACGGGTCTGGAGGCTGTGCGCTGTGTAGGAAAAGCAATATGCACGAAGCCGTTCAACGAGCA
>JAVCKZ010090483.1:0-41989 GCA_034780755.1 Lepetodrilus elevatus
CGATACTGGTACTCCCAGAAATTAATTTAGGGAGTATTATGTGAAGATTAATAGCAGTTGTAGGTTGCTTTTAACATTGTTCAAATAGCTAAACGTTGTGGTAATCACTGCCAGATTTAATATCTATGTGTATTTCTCAATTTTTACTGCGTAAATTACGCGGATACGCGTCTTATCTGGGCTACTGGTAATAATTGTATGCAAGTCATTTCACTACATGTGCAGTTGTTTGATGTTTTTTTTTATCACTTGTAGTGAAATGACGTGGATCCAATTATTACCTGCATCGCATCCGGAGCCGGACTGCAGCCGTATTATTAACCCTCTCCCTGCTGGATTAAGGACAGGCACAGCTCTTTAGGGCATTTCCGGTTGCTTTCAGCAGGGAGAGTGTTAATGGCAACACAGTTTCATGTCGTATCTGTGTATTTCATAGTCTTCCATAGATATTTCGCCTTTGAGAATTGTGAGAGAAGTTTAGTTTAATGTCATGTGACCCCAGAAGATGGAGAGGGATTAAAGACTTACTTTCCTATCAAATATTATCATCAAATATGGGTAAAATATTCCCGCTGCAGCGTAAAATAACAACTTACTCTATAAAATATTGATTTTCCAACATTCCAATAAAAAAATATTTAAAATAATTAGTATAAATGTATGATAAATTACTAAATTATGTATTCCTTTGAAATCTAAATGTATGCTAAATTTATGAATAACTGGGAATTAACTCATTTTGAGAGACCAAAGTTGATGAAAGATTCTCCCAAATTTAAAAATTGTGTGTTTTGTTTCGAGTCATAAAGTTTTCCGTTCTCTTCCCACAGGACTCCGACGTCGTTCCTGCACTCGTCCAACCGTATCGAGCAGGCGCAGGCGTTCACCTGGATCCGCAGCCACCTGGAGGAGGACATCGAGATCTGTGTGCCCAAGCACGAGGTGTACGACGACTACAGGTACGTCAGTCGCCGGTCTGGTCAGCATCACATCCAGGCCCCAAGATTACGAAACATTTTCAGTACGATTTGATGCTCAAGCTCAAATTTGATATGGGATTTGTGAACAATACCTTGATTGGGTCATGAAATCGTACTCAGTAAAGTTTCATAATCTCGGCCAGAACTCGCACAGTGGGAAATGGATATGCTTGGTGATGATCACTGATGTGTTTAGTGTAGGGGGAGGTTTACATTACACTTCTGAAATTGAGTTAAATTTGAAAATACTTTCGGAATAAGTGTGAGATTATTTGTGTGCATTTATATTACGGTAAATCCACACTCGAAAATATGTTTGTAGTCGCATAACATTAGATTATAAGCATTCATAAACTATTTGTGGTCATTTACTATCGCTTTTCCTAAATCCCTGTAATCTGTATTGTTTTCAGGTTGTATTGTGAGAGTCACAACCTGAAGCCTCTATGTCCAGCCGACTTCGGCAAGGTGATGAAATGTGTGTTTCCTGGTGTGAAACCTCGTCGCCTTGGGCAGCGTGGACAGTCCAAATATCCTTTCAAATGATGACCAGTCAAACTGACCCTGGAGTGACACAGTCACAATTCCTGTCAAGTGTTCGAAATTATTGCTGGAAACCTACTGGCCCGAATAATGATACAAATAACAAATGTTTACAAAAACATGAATTTCTACTGGCCCTTTGGGTACCTTTAGCATTGGGAGAAATGGCCGGGTCCAGCAGTAATTTCCAACACTGATTCCCGTTCTAGAAAACGATTGTAGCGTTACCAGAGTCTCAATTCCTTATACACTGATACATGTATGGCAAGTTACGATTTCTAGCGTAGCCATCGTTCCATGGAATGAGATCCTGGGTTGTGTGTCATGAAAGTCGTTCTCGTGCTCCAGGCCTCAACATTATGAAACCTGTCGAGTGTCAATTCATGCTCAAGCTCAGATTGTATATCATGGGAATTTGTGAACAAAGTTGAGGATGAAATCGTAATCTTGGGGCCAGGGTATCATTTCTCAAAATAGTGCTCTCATAGCGATCCCTTATGCACAGCGATCATGCACTTACGAGAGCACTATGGTCTCGTAGAGGCTTAGGGAGCTTTGAGAAAGCTTGGCAATACTCTACTATGCTTACCACTAGTGATGGGCCGATTATCGGATAGCATGTTTTGTCAGAATCGATTATCGGTACTCGTAAGCAACTGTCTAAAACAGCTGGTAAACAGCTTGCAAACCCTGCACTTGAACGAGTCAAAGGGTGATATCTCTCATGTCTGTCGCCTACGCAAATGTTAGTTCTTTGTTCATGCTATTTAAATTCATGGTTATTATCCTGTTGTCATGTAGTTACTACTTTCAACTTTGTGTTAATTATTACAAGTATTACCTGTACTTTCTTTTCTTAGTTTAGATGTAGTTACAGTTACAGTACATTTGAACCACATACGGTAGCATGTGTAAGTAGTACTACATACTCAAGTTAGAAGGGAAATAACAAGCGTGCAACAGTAATCCGATTATAATCGGTGGAATCGCATCGGTTGCATCAACCGATTATAATCGATTATGGATTTCCAACCGATGTCCCATCACTACTTACCACACCACCTGCTATGGTAGACTCGTGGCATACAGTCTGTAGTGCATTGTGTATTTCCTTAACTTTGGTCACGTACTGCTACAGTGGCTTGAGGAAGAAGTTGGAGGTCCAGCCACCGTCACTGCCGGAACTCGAGCTCACACCAAAAAAGGAAAAGGTAGATAGATATGTGCAATCCATCTGCTTGCCTGAGAACCAGGACTATCTTGCTATAGTGTTTAACCCTCTCCCTGCTGGATTAAACACAGGCATTGCTCTTTAGGGCACCTCTGGTTGCCTCCAGCATGGAGAGGGTTAACTTTGTTGCTGCTGGAGGAAGTAGCTATGAAGCGCTAGTAAAATCTCAAATTGTTTTCTATAATTTGATTGAGAGTTGTTTGTGGTCCATTTTATTATATGCTTAGCAAACGCATATTCTATGGCAGGTAAAAATATTAAAATATAATAAACTACACTTTCATTTTATGAAAAATTGAGGCAAAGATGGCAAAATCTTAATGACATCTTTGTTAACTACGTTGAATTATGTAATACTGTGTGGTCTATTCCATTCAATTGGCTTTCGACATGTACATGGCCATCACCATTGCTATTTATTTGTTTATATTCATACAATTTGGTGCGGGTGGTAGAATGTTGGACTTCGGAACCGGGTTAAACTGACAAGTCGTGATATTAGTGAAAGAATCTAGAAAGCGACTCTAAACCCTAATTAAAAATTGCTAAAAGTTGTTTTTACAAGCACTATCATGAGGATACACTATTGAGACCTTGCATGTGACGTCAATCAATACGTCACACAGCATTGTGGGTGGCAAGACAATGGGATTTTCCGCCGTTGCTCACGTCATCACATTGTTTTCTGCCACCCAAACCATTTTCCGCCACCTAACGGTTCCGTGCAAGGCCTCAATATATGCAAAAGATTATTATGGTGTACTGTTGTTATCTGTGGTGTTGCCGTGGTTACAGGAGGAGAAGACAGAGGAGGATGAGGTGTACACGGCCTCCAGACAGCTGGTCTGTGAGTGGGCGCACAAACTGCTGGGCGGGAACTTCTCCAACCTGCGCGAGCTCGCCGAGTTCCTGGTGGGCAACCTCTACGTCAACAGCAAGTCCACCGCCGCCTTCACCATCCTCGCCGCCATGCAGGACGCCGGCCTCCACAACTCTAAAGGTACGCGGCGTAGCATGACATCACTGCATTAACAGCAGCCTCAAAGTGCTTATTGGTGTCTTATCTATCTTTTTTTCCCCTCCAAAGCAGGCCTCGTAAACTAGAAATGTAAAGCCAACTAATTTTAGGTCCATAACCATTTCTGTGAGAAGGGTAAAGGCAATTGTTTGAGTTGAGGCTACATTTGGTGGGGTAGATGTGTTCTACGTATTTCTTCTATTCCACTGTGACTGTACTGTTTGTTTATGACATTGCAGTGCCAGTGTCCAGCCTGTTCACGTGCTCCTCCGGCGGCAACAAGCACAAGGAGACTCAGCTGCAGTTACAGCGCAAGCTCCAGGAGCGGGAGCTCATCAAAGAGCAGAAGCGGAAGCTCCAGCAGCAGAGGTCTGAGAACGAGCGCGAGAACGAGCACCTCCGCGCCCAGACCGCCAGCGTGTCTCCGTCGCCGTTCCAGCCACCGGTGAAGAGCGCGGCACGGAACATCACCAAGCTGCTGCAGTCCCCCGGAGCCGGGGACATCGCCACCAAGGCCAGTCCTGTGGCGGTGCTGCAGCACATGGTGTCGCGCGGCCGTGACGGGAAGACCAGCGTGGAGCTGTCGCTGGAGAGTCTGTGTAACGGCCACAGTCAGATGGAGGTCCAGATGGAGGCGGACTCTCCGTCCAGCAGGAGTGGACGCGACTCCGAGACCGGGCAATACCACGTGGTCAAGAAGCCGTCGGTCCGGACCGCAGCCAGCAGTTCCGGCGAGTCGACGGAGATGACCGGCGGTCAGATGGATGCGGAGGAACCGGTCTCGAGCTCGGTCGGGAGGAAGACACCGGAGAAGAATGCGGAGAACGGCCACTTTGCTTTACCGACCACTCCGAATCGTAGTGCATTTGTACCTGTCTCTAATCAATGGAAGGACTCCGACTCGCCTTCTATACAGTTGTCACAGAACCACAATCACATACCCAGTGTCAAGTCAGAATCTCAGAGTCAGGAGTCGGACAGTGCGTTCATGGATGCAAGCGGTTCCGACTCGAATGATGGTCTCAAGTTCTTTATAACGGACTTTGAGCAAGGTGAGCACATATCTGGCGGCAAGGACATCTGCTCCCCGATAACTGTGGGCAGCGACGGCATCGCTGTCAGTGTTCCATCCTCCCCGCTAACTGTGGGCAGCGACGGCATCGCTGTCAGTGTTCCATCCTCCCCGCTAACACCTAAAAAATCCAAAAGCCGCTTCACCCCAATCCGCCCAAAGGTTACTCCAACAAAAACAGTGTCGTCCATCCTGAAAGACCAGAAGGCTGTGAACGGCGAGGGTCCTGCGTACGACAGCCGGCCGGTGTCCGCCATCTTGAAAGAACGCCGTGCTCGGGAGGCGCAGGAGATCTTGGCTCAGTTCGCCTCCAACGTCCAGCTCCAGGGAGGTCAGCTCACCCCGGTGACCGCCGTATCCTCGGATATGCTCAAGCTGCCTCTCCAGACCGTGGCCTGCTCCAAGTCCAATGAAGTCTTCATCATCGTGGGCGGCTCTCCCAAGCCAGGCAGCGGTGGCGGACAGTCGGCGCCCGTGTCATCATGCGGGTTCGACTTGGTCAGCAGCAGCCAATTCCCACCCAACGTCACGGCCCCCATGCAACGCTCACCCGTCTCACTGCCGCTGCTTCTGGCCAAGCACAATGAAGCTAAGCTGCTGCAGGCGAATAAACGTGCCGAGGCCAACTCGCTGGACAATTCCGACCAGTCTGATAACGAAGTGCCAATAAAACTCGAAGAATCTCTAGAAAAGCTGCTCTCGCGTGACTCCGACATTCCTCTGGGAAGAAAGCGGAAGTCGAGCGAGAAAGAGGTGGAAAGTAGGACGAAACGGATGAATTCTACTGATATGAGAAAGGAGGATATTCCGAGTGTGAATCTTGTGCTGGACTCTCAGCCACCGAGGACGGCCAGCCACTGCTCCCTCCCAGAGACCGTGCTGAAACCTGTGAAACCAATTAACCACGTTTCGCATGAAGCCGTTCTGAAACTTGTGTCGTCAATGAGTCAGTGCTCCCAAGGACAATCTATTGTGAAACCTGTGATGTCTTTAAGTCGCTGCTCCCTAGGAGAACCTGTTTTAAAACCTGTGACATCAATGAGTCGCGTCTCCCAAGGAGAGTCTGTTCTAAAACCTGTGACATCAATGAGTCGCGTCTCCCAAGGAGAGTCTGTTCTAAAATTAGTGTCGTCAATGAGTCGTTCCCATGGACAGGCCATCGTGAAACCAATAACATCAATGAGTCGCTGTTCCCAAGGAGAATCTGTGGTGAGATCGGCGACGTCGACGAGTCACAAGCTGGTCCTGAGAGTCCCGGGGAGCAAGCTGAGCGTGGAGAGTCTGGAGAGCGACGCCCTGCTGGACTCCACCCCGATGGCCGTCGACCAGGACCTGGTGTCGTCGCTCGCCAAGCCCTCGCCGCCATCGACCCAGACCGCCTCGGTGGGCGTCAGCGCCAAGTCCATGAGGACCGCCCAGAAACAGCTCCTCCAGGAGAAGCTTCAGCTGGACCAGCGACTCAGCAACTTCTTCAGCAAGGGGCAGAAAGGTCAGAAGGAAGGGGAGACGGCGTCACAGCAACTGACGGTGGCCGATAAGAAACGAGTGGAGCAGATATTGCAGCAATACGTCCAACAGCACAGGAAGAATGAGGCAAAAATAAAGGCGAGTGTTCCGACCGTCAAGCCGACGCCAGTGCCCAACAACCAGCCAGTCAATCTCCTGTCATTGCTACAGCGGCCGGTGTTCGATAGCAAGGTTGTTCTCAGTTCCATCAATAAATCAAAGGAAAGCGAAATCGGTCTGCGGTTGTCGACAGAAACTAGCGTTCCAATGATGAGTCCCAGAATGACGTCCGAAAGCAGTATGCCAATGTCCAGTCCAAAGTTACTGCCAGAAACGACTATGTCGATGATGAGTCCAAAAGTGCATACAGAAAGTAAGATTTCATTGATGATTCCAAAAACTGAAAGTCATATCTCTACTGTGAGTCGCAAAATGCCCTCAGAAAATAACATTTCAATGTTGAGTCCAAAATTTCCCCCAGACAATAAAATTACATTGGCAATACCTAAAGTGCCACCAGAAAAGAATATTTCCATTGCAAGTACAACCGTGGTATCAGATAGTAGCATTATGGTGTCAAGTCGGACGACATTGCCAGAAAACCACATGGCAATGCTGTGTTCAAAAATGCTGCCAAATAGTTTTTTGGGTTTTCCAAATGATGACCTATTTGGCTCCGACCTTCCATCTGATGTTGCCGACTTCATTACTGAAAACATGGCGGCCAGAGAAAATCTTGTCATCAACCCACAACAATCTCTCGATATATCTAAGAGACTTCGAGACATTATTCAGATGCCTTCTCCAGAAGAAGTTCACTATGACAGTATTTCCGATAACGCAACGCATTTAGTCAACCATCCACCGGAACACTTCACAGTACCACCTACGCCACCTCCGCGTCAAAAGAGTGACGCTGCCGGTGGGAAGGTGAGATACCTGCCAGTACAGAGGAGCATCTCACTGCCAGTGTTCGTGCCCACGTCCCAGGTCGCCACCAGTCACTGCCCTAATCTGATGGACTTCGGCAAAGGCCTGGACATGCCGGCTCCACCCAACCGAGTGATCGAGTCGTCATCGCCACAGCCCCTCCATCAAAAGTCATCCACCCCAGTGCATTTCCCCAGCCCTGGTCGCCAGGCAGCTGTCCGGTCCCGCCAGACTTCCTCGGACCGTCTGGCAAACCACACCCCCATGTCAGACGCTGGGTACCACAGCTTTGCTGCCAGCCCCGTCATGAATTCCGCTCCACTTCTAATCATGGGAACCGGCGACAGTCTCATTCACAATACCAGTAATGTTGGTGCTTTGTCCGCCCGGTCCGATTCAGCTCAAAGCTTTGCCAATGAACACCTACCCATTCAGAGTCCTGTACCCTTAGCATCACCTCAAGGACCAAGCGCACGATCAACTCCCAACTCGGTGGCGTCTCCACACATGCCGTCTCATTCTAGCATCAATCCCAGTCCGAGCGAGAGCATCACCTCACCCAACTCGTTCATGCCCATCCAAGGTGGGATGTCCCCGAACTGTCCCTCTCTTGGCAGTCCGCAGTTGGTGACGCCCATCAAGCCCCTGGTGACGGTGGCCGCCTCCCCTAGTTACACGATGACGTCTGCCACCTTTACCAGCGCACTGTTGATGCAGCTGACTTCTTCTGAGAGCCTGACTTCAAAGTCCAGCATCGCGCACTATGCCACCAGCGAGTTCAATGACACCAAGCAGCGGACTAAACACGCCGGCAAAGCCACGGACCACAAGGAACCTGGCACAAAAACAGGGGTGTTAGAGAAACTCCTGAATTCAAAGAGTTTGCCGAGTTACGAGGAAGCTCTCAACCACCTCTGCAAGAACAAGGTTGAGGAGAAAGGGGCCGAGAGTGGAGATAGAGTGTGTTCAGTGTCACAGACTTCAGAAGGAGACGCATTGCAAGGCAGTATAACTGCAGCGAGTGGCAAGCCTCAGAGTCGATCTAAAAGCTCCAGCGATCCCGAACACAAGGCAAAGCATGGGAAGAACCCTGTACTGCTGGAAGCTCTGGAGAGAGGGGCAAGTGCATCTGATTCAATGCAATTGAAAACCAGTGACTATCCTTTCTCCTATCAGCTTGCATTGCTGAAAGAGAAGTGCTTGAATCCTAATCCTTCGGGGAAAGAGAACAAAAGCAAAACAGTTAATAAACATGTAGGGCAATCCGTCCAAAGAAAATCAGCTAGTTCAAAGCCCTCAGAAACCAAATCCATATCAAATGAGAGCAGTGTAGATATGTCCGAGTCATCTGAAAAGTTCAGTCAGAGTCATCCCAGTCTTCTACAGGTAGACAGTCCTACCCAGGTAAACACCAGCATAATCGTCACGCAGGCCAACGCAACACATCACCACTACGGCACGGCTTCGCAGAAGGCGTCCGCCACCTCGGTCAGCCAGAGTTCAGCTAGCAGCGGGTCTCAGAGATCCAAGTCCACCAGCGCCACCGCGGCTCGCCCACACACCAGCACCGCCCAGCTGCACTCGTCCTTCTCAGCCAGCGCCGTGCCTTCAGCCTCATCCGCGTCATCCACATCCTCCTCCACCAAACCCAGACAATCGGCGTCCACGTACCAGACGTTCGACCTGCCCAACGTCAACTACATGGGCAACGCTCCCAACATCGACCTGGGCAGTCTGCTGCAGGTGAAGCAGGGAGGCGGCGCCGGTGGGGACGGTGTCGGTGGGGACAGACTGACGCTGATACAGGGTCTGCCTCCTCCCAACACCATCAACGAGGAAGAACTGCAGTCAACGCTGGAGATTCTCCGCAGTCTGGACAGCCAGTACTTCTCCAGCGCCGAGCTGGACGTGGACTCCATGCAGCCTTCGCCTCAATCCCAGCACTCCCCCGCCGTGGCAGCAGAACCCCCGGGTCCTGGTGGGCCCCCTGCTAACTCCCCCGCCGGACCCGAGCACCGCACCAGCAAGAGGTCGTGGTCGTACCCCAACAATGTCTCCAGTAGATAAAAACGTCTCAGTTCCTTCATCACCAGATCCAGCAATTCTAGAGAAATGTTTTGGAAACATTTTAGGGAGAATTTAAGACTGTTTTCTAATGTTCTAAATAAGTTAATGTGAAACTTGTGAATCTAGTAAAATATTATTACATTCTGGAAGTAATGTATTTGATCAGGAAACAGTATTAAAACGTAGCCAGAGCTCTCCTGTATGAGGCCGTCGTGTGGGTGAAAGATTCCCGCTGTGATGTAAAACAATATTTCAATCACACTGTACTTACCACTATGGCAACACTACGATAACACTACAGTAACACTACAGTAGCACTACGATAACACTACAGTTATGCAGAGCTCGTCTAGTGGAGGGTCTCATTGTTATGTAGATAACACTACAGTAGCACTACGACAACACTACAGTAACACTACAATAACACTACAGTAGCACTACGATAACACTACAGTTATGCAGAGCTCGGCTAGTGGAGGGTCTCATTGTTATGTAGATAACACTACAGTAGCACTACGATAACACTACAGTAACACTACGATAACACTACAGTAACCTTGACCTCCAGCTTGACTGGAATTTGAAACTACCTTATGAAATGTCATGAATGTAGTAGTATCTACATTTCTAATCAAATGTTTATTCATGTGTTGTGATTACACGTCCGTCTTGCTATATAATCAGAATTCCTTCCAAGAACATACGTAAATGTCTCTCGCATGCCTAGAACTTTGGATCTGGTTTTGATTCAACTGATGAACATACTTGTACAGTAGGTAGTTAGATTGTACTTGGAACAGACCAGCTTGTATTCATTTCCACTTGAAGCTTGTCATAACCAGACTAAAGCAGCGATGAAGTCAGTAACTTAATTTCTTATATATAGTGATATAAGGAGCGCTGTTAATTTATTGCCAAGCTAGAAAATAACGTCTTCATGTCCATACCAAGCATGTTCATTACGTGTGTCGCATCGCTCATGTCCCATGCCTAGACACTGTCCACACTACACAATGGCTTCTTGTTTTTGCGAGGCGAACTGCCAATCAATATTGTTTGGTGCTTCGTTTAATATATGTTTCAAAATCTCGAGCTATATGAATACCTAGGGAAAAAATGTCTGACGCTTTCAACCAAACCTCTCTCGTTTCATTCTGGTGCTGTTTGTGCAGGAAGGGGTCGTGACCTGTGACCCTTGACCTATATACCATATGTATATTTACGTTGCCTGTTAGAAGAGTTTACAATAAGTCCATCCAGTTTTAGTGTGTGTAATATCTATTGAATGGCGAAATAGATTTCTGTCTCATGAATGAAATAATGTTGTTTTTTTCCTAAGAAATAATATAATGTGTACAGGTAGGCGATTGGAAGAAATTAGCATTCTACGTTATTTTACATGAAATATGGGAGAGTAGGGCAGTATGTACCTTATTTCGTCTGACTACGAAACCAGAAGTTTCGAGTTCTAAGCCTGCCTGGCATTTGAATTCTTAAATTTAACTGCACGTCTGCAACATGGTGTGCTATATCTGTATACATAGTTATCTCCCTTGGCTATCTGTCCAAGATTATTCTTTTTATGTATATCAGTGTGTTATTTCAGGTAACCCTCCCAAACTTAATAACATAATAATTACTGAAACCACAACTCTAGAGAATTAGCATACTCGCACCCCGCGGGTACTTTAATTACGTTCAAGAATTGACTCCATTGTATGATACAGCGACTCCTGAGCGTATTTAGGTAACCTCTGGGGTGAGAGGATGAAGAATTAGGAACTTGTACAAATTCTTATTAAGTATCAAAATGATGATACTTTTATGTGAAAGTCTGTATGATAATCCAATAGTACGAGATGTTGAATGTTTCCCCTTCCAGTGTGTAACTACCATACAACCTTAACATGTGATGTATTGTGCTTTACTACATATAAGCTATGAGCCTTACTTAGATATTGAGCCGATAGAACAATACTATTAGTATAACATGATGAAACGTATTTGTAGACATGTTAAACAGAATTATACAGCTGTGGAAGTTTTGCTCATCAAATATTACTTTTTAGAAAGTTATTTGCTTGCTTGTCAAATTTATTCTGCAACTCTTGCCAGAGACTTATGATCAATATTGTTTTCAATCAAAAATGTTTTAATGGCTATTATTAAGAACATTTTGAAATCATAAACATTAAAAGTGGAATAATGCTATTTGCGGGAGAATGTAGAAATATTCGTCTCATAAATGCTTTTGACATTCTTCGTAGTTTTATCTTTAGTAAACAATTGTATATTTGCATCAAAAGTGCTGATGGTGTGTGTTTAGTAGTTCTATTGTCAAGGACCACTTCAGAACAATAGGTTCAGGAATGTAGGCCTATATTTTTCTGCAACTTTCCAAGAATGACAACCTATTGTAATGTATAGTTGGCTAAATAAATTAAAATATTTGTACATGTATTTCTAATATAAATTACTACGGTACTTCCGTTTAAAAAACAGGTGAATTTTATGTTTTCAATTCTTTCCTATTGAAAGAGTTTGTGAAATGTGCAGACTATTGTTTTGTTTTTTAGATTAGTTCAACATAAATTGGTTCAATATGTAAATAATCTGAGGCATGTTCAATAATGCCAAGTGCTCTCGTTTTATGAAGGACTGCAGGCTAAGACAAATAGACTAGTATCAATGTCAAAGTGTTACTGGAGCCATTTGAATAAGCCTCTGCTCAATTAGATCAATTATTATAGTGAGCACCTTTGATGGTTTGTTAACACTCTTTTTATCAACACTATGTTTTGTTCAAATTTTGAAATGCAGCCTTCTTAACGCACATAAACATAATATGCAAAGTTTTATTTCTTTAGCGATGTATTGTTGAAAGTAATTATTGTCCTCGGCCCTGTGAAATCTGGAAAATAATGCAAATTAATCGTCAGTTTTTGTCGAAATATCGGATGAGAATTGTTTTCTGGTAAAACAAAACTCAAACTCGTTTGACTTATAATTGATAAAATGTTCGAAATCCATTTATATCAACACTTTTCAGTTTTTGAACAGTCTCAACACTTTTCAGTTTTTGAACAGTCTCAACACTTCAGGTTTTGAATAGTCTGACACTTTGATCTGTAATCTTTACACAACTTTTTAATGTAATGTAATGGCTTTCGTGTATGATTTATCGAATTATTGTCACCAACGTCTGCTGTGAAACATTTTATACACCTAAAGCTGTTGGACATTTTAGATTCGATTTTATGTGGATGTTCTCAGCTTGTAGTTATACTATGCACCCTATTGGTGTCGCAGGTTCTATGTACGGACTGGTCTGTTAATGTTAATTGAAACCACATGTCTAAACGTAAATTCCTCGTCTTTGAAAACCTCTCTGTGAAGAACAATATATGAACCATGTACAATGTATATTAGATGACGGTAGCAATATATTACTATTCGATGCAATGAATTCAATTTCTAAATGATGTCCTTTTATATTTCTATTATTTTTATCCTTCAATGTTGCACATACACTTTTAACACATTTTTGGAATATTTTCCTGCCTTGTTATAATAATACAAAATGTTAGTTGGTTTATACACACCACACTTTTAACTGTCTGGTTTTAGATCAGTGCTTTCACGACTTGGTATATTTTGGCCTGCAATGTACCGTAGACCATGTCCTTTTCTAGTGAATTCTGGATTTATTTTTACTGCATCAAATCAGCTTTGCACCTGTTGCCATCGTCAAGTTCGATCTTCTTCCAACAACCGTTATTGATCGACAAAAACCTTTCAGCTTTGTAAAACTTAGCGTAAGCGCTGAAGCAACATGTGAGTCGTGTTGTTTCCTGTTGCAATCTACTAGCTACATGTGAGCACCGCTTCCTTTGTATAGACGATCTATGACAGCGAGCAGATAGGTCGGCACTACACCCAATCGTTGTTCACCATTGCACCGTGCTATTGGTTCTATTCTTGCTTACATTCCTGCTCTGTTTAAGCCTTTGTGTGTGTAGTGCGTGCGTGTGTGTGTCCTTATTACATGTGGTGTTCACTGCAGCAAGTGGCCATTGTGTTGGTAGTATTCACATGATTGTACATATCTCATTGTATTGCTTTTATATACAAGACTGACTTGTCGTAAACAAGCCGCAGTGATAGTATTTATTAAAAGCCCATCTCCTAAATAAGCCTTTGTTGTTGATTTTAATCAGTGAACCCAGGACATGGGTATCCTTTCACAAAGCTCTCTTATCCGCGAAGAAACCGTAGCGCTCTCTTTGCAGTGTATTAGCTATCGGCAAAGAGAGCGGTAGTCTTTTCTTGGATAAAATAGCTTTGTGAAAGGATACCCAGGGTATCGTTTCTCGAAGCTCTCTTATCCGCGAAGAAACCATAGCGCTCTCTTTGCAGTGTATTAGCTATCGGCAAAGAGAGCGGTAGTCTTTTCGTGGATAAAAGAGCTTTGTGAAAGGATACCCAGGGTATCGTTTCTCGAAGCTCTCGAGACCATAGCATTCTCTTTGCTGATAGCTAATACATTGCTAAGAGAGTGCTATGGTCCCTTAGCGGCTAAGAGAGCTTTGTGAAAGGATACCAAGGCCTACAAGAGAAGTCTGTTTGTGTAAGAGTTGTGGAAATTGCCTACGGCGACCTACTTTATCAATCTGTGGGTATTTCTTGAAGAATAGAGTGGTTATCACAACATACTAAATTCAATATTTAAAAATAGCTGGATCATTGTGTGTGGGTGAAAGGTTCCATCCCATCAGCAATGTTTTTAGCAACATTGTTTTCTAACATTACTTGATGTTAGTTTTCATCATTTTCTATGGTTGAGATCCTGATTGCATAATTACATCTAGTCACAGAAATGGAAAGTATAATGGTTCAATAGAATCTGTACCTAATGAAATAAGTGCATGCATGTACAAATGTAAGTTTAAATAAGTGGGCATGTATTTCTCGTTAACGGCCATTTGTATCTGGAATGTTCTATATTTTAACATAATTTCTGCTCTGTATCACAACATCTTCGGTTGCCTTTACACATTGATACTGTCGTCACAGATGGGTGAAAGATTCACGCAGTAACGTTGCTCCAAAATCACTCGCTCGCATTGATGTTGTTGAAGCCCTGTTCTCCAAATGGGCAGTCCGACACACAAACAGACAATGTTTTTTGTAAAGCTTTTAATGCGGAAGCTCATGTATGCTCCACTAACATCGCAAAAATGCTGTAGACGAATACTTAAAATTGCTAAAGTATCTAAAGTATAATGTTTAACAAAATGTGTAGTGTAGTGTAGAACTAGGCGACCTGCCCCTTCTTAAGCCTGGGCATCACAAACTAAATATTCAACTAACAAGCCACCAATGTCACCTAGCATGATATGCTCTGTACAAAAACAAACATAACAATACATAATACCGTGGACCCTAATACAGCCTTGTGGCTTATAAAACAACAAAATTATTACTAAGTACTTCATGTGGAACAAATGTTTCTGGTACATGGCAGCTCAACATTGGAATGGAAAATACAGTGACATAGATTTTATAATTTTTTTACCATTTTTTTATGTCATATTTTTTTGATTTGACAGTTTTATTTGAATAATTTATTAAATATTTATTATTTATTAAAGAGATATCGACAATATTTATTTTTCAAATATTCTTTGCCAGAAAAACAACGCAGTTTTCAATTGGCCACAATGATCTTGTTGAAAGAAAATAGTTTCACAGCTTTGATGGACATTTATGGATGGCACTAGAAAGTAGATGTTGACATGGAATGGATTCCTATGCTGAGCTGAATGTTCCAGGTGGTTTGTGGTCAAAGAGAGGCTTGGTGGGATAAAGTGGATTACTGCCAATTAGGATGGGGATGGTTAGGAAAAAAGAAACTTCAATGATATCTTGTTTGATAAACCAAATTGGCCATGACCATTCTTCAAGAACAAAGCGACAGCCAGCCACTGAGTGGAACATGTTCAAGATCTCATTCCAGACGATAATTCAGATGAAATTGGATGAATTTGAGACTGCATTCTTTCTATGCTAAAGTCGACAGGTTGTGCCCTAGTAAGTGAACACGAAGTTCAACGTCGCTGTGGGAGTCTTTCACCCATTTGCGACAAGGTATATGCCCTAAAGAGCAGTGCCTGTGCCTAATCCAGCAGGTAGAGAACCTTTAACGCGCGTTCTAAAAGTAATATAATTATTTATTATTTTCTTATTAATATTTTTTGTTTAGATTTTGGCTTAGATACACTTTCAAGATTATTTCACTGATAAAAGTAATATAAACCAGGCTCTGGATATTGAATTTGAAACCATCGTAACTTGAACATGGTCATGACGGCAATGTGACTGCTTCAACGTGGATATTACTTGGCAAAACGAAAGAAAAACTGGGAAATGCCAGGATAATAACATAATATTATGAGTCCACTCTATTCCACCAACAGCCTTCGTCTCCAGAATACTTGTACAACAATACTATCCTTGTACCTTGTAGCCGGTGAGAATGTACAAATACACGTGTTTACAATATAGCCTGTGCACAATAAATGGGACGAGCATAGTCTTATCGATATCTATAAAGTATACACCAAGTAATAGCACTGGAAGGCTTGCACAGGGTTGTACCCTCAACGTGAAGGCAAAATTGCCAAGAGACGACAGTCGTGTGCAATTGTTGCACTCAAAAAAGCCTGGTAAAATATAGTTTTGCATCTGTAACAAGAAATTGGTTTTCGCTACCTTTTCAAGCCAGCGGGTTGGACCCAAGAACGACTGATGGACTGGCTCTAGAGAAATGTCCACACCGATACACACCGATTGGAAGATGGGAATCGAGTGTTGGATGTGGTCAGGGCGGTGTGCTCCGATTGCACAATGCGTTTCCATAGGAATACCTTTCTGCCTGACTTAATCGTATCATATTTTGGTAAAAAAAAATCAAATTCTCAAGAGGAAAAAAATAACTGAATATTGATAAAAATAGCAGTCATGATACATGTAAAGAAAGTATTTCCCATGTGATCTAACAAAAACATTAAAATGTTTTTAGAAATTTACTTTTCCATTAATTAGTTTTTGTCATAACGAACTGCAGCAGTATTGCATATGCCACAAAGCACCAACAAGTCAAAACAAAATATTTGGTTTTTAACCTAGAAGGTTCAGGGGCAAAAATTATTTCAAAAAACATTGGTTCTTTACATATTTGCTTTTTCTCTTTGAGATGGTACACATTTTCGACGGTAGTCGGGTGGACGTGAACTTAAGAAACTGGACCAAAGACCTACACAACATAGGGAGTGCACAGACCTGGTCTGATTGCAATAACTCTCAACAGAATCTAACAACTTTACAAAAGTCAAATCGGTCAACTAAAGGCACAACTTGAAAATACACTTTTCACAAAATGTTATATAGAACTACGAAGCTCTATATGATATATGACCCGCCCCTACTATGTATAATGTAGAATAAATGGCATGATAATGTAGCACCAACATATTGTAATACATGTAGAGGAACGAGGTTGCAAAATGCATAAGAACAAATGACAATGCAATAAGACAATGCATGAGAACAATAGACGATGCATGAGAACAATATACATAAGCAGCGTTACAGACATACATAAGCCGTGGTTATTAGCAGGGAGCTTAAGAATGGTCAGGTAATTCTACTATGCATGTTTTGACACTGGCCATTCTCAGTAAGCATACACACCACAGTACTTCAGTCACCTACCTATCAAACTATCTTTAAGTGTATCCATCATGCTTCAAGCACAAAATCTCTCAGTCACTATTCTCCTTCCATCCCAGGGTATCGTTCCTGGGAGCTCTCGTATCTACTACGAGACCATAAGCACTCTCGTAGCCATCTCCAATACATGGCGACTGGACACAGAGAACTCTGGCTTTATGGTGGATATGAGAGCGTCCAGAAACGACACCAAGATCTTATATATATACACTCAACAGGAATTAGCATGGTTCTGCAAGTTTCCAATTGAATGTTTTCTAGGAAAATATTGGCCAAAATAAAACATTGGGTTTTAAGTTTTAGCTTTACAAAGTTATGCTCACAGGTGAGTGAGTGAATATGGAGTTTAACGTCGCTGCGGGAATCTTTCACCCATTTGCGACGATATGCTCACAGGAATAACAACACATTATGTTTCACTTTCAACCATAAAAGTTGAAAATCAATCGAGATTCACTTTCAATACCTCAACACATGGAAACTGGTCAACCAGGAAGGATGTAGAAATTTAATCACGATGTATACTTGTTCATTCACACAAACTCAAGTGTCATGATGCGTTCTCATGATCATCCCAGTGAAACAATGTACCCTCAACGAGATCTCTTACACCATCAAGTTGATTCATGAAGACAACTTCTTATAAAATATGGAACAAAGTGTTCGAATATCCTCGTTATTTGTTGTAGTTCAATCATAGTAATATTTTCTGTACAATTTCATTTAACAAAGTTTGGAAATCTATAAAATAAACATTTCAATAATATTTCGGATTTGCATAACTGAAGACTTGTTAAAATTGAAATAGTTGTTACTGAAAAATGCGCCAACTTCTTGCACATCCTGACCAGAGATTATCTTAACTACTGTATTATTAACTACCGTATTATCTTAACTACAGTATTATCTTAACTACCGTATTATCTTAACTACTGTATTATCTAAACTACCGTATTATCTTAACTACCATATTATCTTAACTACCGTATTATATTAATTACCATATTATCTTAACTAGATTAACTACCATATTATCTTAACTACTGTCGTCAACAGTGAGATGTCCAATCCCAAGATTATCTACGAAACAGAATGTGTCAACAAATCGATCATTAGATAATTTAATTGTAGATGATGAAAATAGCGCTTGAAGAATGATACCAAGCATATTTTGCAGTAAAGACAGGTGCAATAAATTTGAAATAGTGTTGAAACAACTTTGCTGAATAAAAATGTTTGCATTTAAAATGCTTCAAAATACTGGCATCACAACACTGTATCTTTGGCGATTCTTGAGACGATGGCACAAACACAAATAAAATCCATCTATAACTACAAGCACCTTGCCAAACATTACCACTTTGATCAAGTTATAACCTAGAAAAAAACCATGAAAAATATCAACAGGCATATTCTCAGATCTGGTTTTCAATTTGGTGAATTCTAAAAGCCATTTATCACCAACCTTATGAAATACATGTAAATTGAGAAAAACATATAATTTTGGATAAATGCGGTTTTTAGACATTTTCATTTGGAAACACTATTATTCATATAGAGATTGGAACCAGTTCATGTACAACGCAGAAAGGGCAAATGGATTTGGGTTGGGAGGAAGTGGATCTTGGATGGGTGGTATGGAGTGGATCATTTGTGGGAGCGTCATCGACAGAATGTTCACTGGCCGCCACGCATACATAACACAGCAGTAGCAGCTCACGAATGCACACAACACAACAACGACAAAACAAAATCAAATACATCCCCTTCAGATCCAAAAATGGTTGCTTTCACAAAGAACCGAAACTCGAAGAACATTGCCATTTGGATACATAAGACTTTGCGATTGAGACAGAAATGTAGCCCTCCAGAGCAGGTAGCACGGACATATTGGCAGATACACGCGACCAGGGGCTCACAGAGTACTGTACAGGTCGACATCCTCACAGAGTACTGTACAGGTCGACATCCTCACAGAGTACTGTACAGGTCGATGTCCTCACAGAGTACTGTACAGGTCGACGTCCTCACATGAGTACTGTACAGGTCGACGTCCTCACAGAGGGAGAGACGAGGGAGAAGTCATGGAAGGGTTGGAAGCGACTGGCCATATTATTGGGTACTAGTATATTGCTTTCAGTAAGAAGACGAGACAGATGTAGCTCTGGTAGCTCTGAAATAGCTCTGATGTAGCTGACTTATCTTTAACATAGCTCCGAGTTTAACTTAGCTCTGACAGCTCTGAAATAGCTCTGGTGTAGCTCATTTATCTTTGAAATAACTCTAACTGTAATTTTGCTACGACAGCTCTGAAATAGCCTTAACGTTGCTCGGACAGAGTCCTAGTGTAGCTGACTTAACTTTGACATAGCTCCGACTTTTAAGTAAGCTCCGACGGCTCTGAAATTGCCCTGACAGCCTTAATGTAGCTCTGACAGAGCTCTAGTGTAGCTTTTAGCTTTGACATAGCTCTGACTTTACCTTAGCTCCCAACAGCTCTGAAATAGCCCCAACATTGCCTTGACAACACTCTGGTGTAGCTCTGACATAGATCTGGTGTAGCTGACATTAACTTAGCTTTGACAGCTCTGAAATAGCGCTGACATTACCTTGACAAAACTCTGGTGTAGCTCTGATTGACATAGCTACGACTTTGTCCGTATATAGCCCTTGACAAAGCTCTGACATAGCTACTGTATTATACTATAGCACAGCACTGCCATTGTGGGTTATATGAGAATACAGAGAAAGACGCAAGATCCAAGGTCACAGACGATACAAACACTCGTTAGCATGCTGCTTTGGTCATTGTAAAATTGCACGGGACATGGAAGAGCAAATTGGTGTCATAACAAGAACAGATTAGTGTTATTCATAGTTGGTAACTATCACAAATAAAAAATAAAATTATTCATCCTGTTCGTAAACATGAATTTTACATGTTTCTATTTCTTTGACCAGATAGAGTACCATATTCAGTAAAATCTCAAACCATTGGGAAACGAGTGGAGGAGTAAGTATTGTGTTGAATAGGTTGTTTAACCCAGTACGTCGGCCAACTAGTTGTGATCGTACACATTTGATGCACAATCCAAAGCTGTTTTCACTCAAATCCCAGCACATACATCTTCAATTTACTAAACTGGTAAATCTAAACAAATGTTCAAAGATGGCATACGACGACGTTGCACTGTAACCTGTATGTAACGTAGTTTTGTACATCAAACAGGTAATAATAAAATATCTGTGCCCTATTATACCAAAAGGTGTTCACAATGTTAATACGACATATTTTTTAAAAATTCACAAACACAATGTACCATATGCAAAGTGTGATACATTCACAATATTTAAAAAATAATGGAACTTATTGGAAGAAGAGTGAATATTGGACAATTCATAACTGCTGGAATTTACGTCATAAAATGACACTTTAAAAAAAATGCATTTAGTTTCACTTTTACCATAAGATGGTTTTAAGTGGATATTAACATGTTATCAGTTTGCAGGGACAATTTGCCATTTGATGGCATGTAAATCAACAGATATCAATTTGATCTGAATTCAACAAGTTTAAAAGCATATTCCAGTGATGGCTACCCCCAATAAAAGTGGCGGGCTTCTTAAAGTGACAATCCTAAGGCAGACTGGTGCCACAGACCGGTAGAAATGTCGTAGCAGTTTTTGCGACGGGAGACCAATGCTAATTGCATATACAGCAGAAAGCGCATCACGACTACGGGCAGTGCATCACGGACATGCTAGTTGTGTGCTGGTTGCTTGGCAACTCAACACTGGGTGGAAGGGAGATGTTAGCACTATAGGCAGCGGTCCAACGCATGTATACAAGCTCAAGCGCGCACTCACATATACGTACAGAACATCACACACGCGCACGCACGCACACACACAGTCATCAGCGCGGAGGTGACAGTAACATGAACATTCACAATTACAAATGGCAACGATAAAAGTACATCAGCAGACATTATATAATCATCACATAATATAATTTTGATTCTGGACAAAAAGTATATGTTCAAATCTATTGCGGGATATATAAATGTAAAGCAGTACGACATAATAATTCATGTACATGGCATATTCTTATGCTAAACACATCCATAAAATATATATTTTGACACACATATGAATGCCCAATTAATTGGACAGTAACATAAATTGTTGCTAAACCCATAATATCATATAGGAAACATGTAACTTTGATTATATATAAAATCTTACCTTTCAGGCAAGTAAATGACAAAAAAAATCACTAAAATAACATTGTTCATTGCCTAGTGTCACAAAGCAATTTGAGGCACTATGCACAAAACCAAGATGAGCTTCTGTTATCTGGATCTTAAATATGTGTCTGACTTTTATATTTGCATAGGATTCCTCTCTTACATCCAACCTTACACGATCCCCAAGGTGCACCTTATCTTGTGGGCCTCACAGGAGTTACCATCATTGCATAAGTGACTCGTAATATTGACAGTGATCTCGGGGATAGTTCTACAATGTAAGCGTTCATTTTGGATTTGTGAATAGTGCCGCTATTCAGATCTACGTCGTGCAATACACTCAGATCTGAATCTTCTGACTGGCAAGGGTGCATATAGCTATATATCTATACATGTATACAAGGTATAGGAAAATATCAAACAATACATATTGTGACTTGGTCCAAACACTCTGACTTTTAGTAATACAACAACTGTAAGTAGACGACACCCAGTTTTGTCAGGGCGGCTGGAATTTGAGTTTGAGGAAATAAATCCACTCATAATATAAAGCTTATCACTTCTTTGGCAAATCATCATTTTGATATCTAGTTGTGACGGCTCACTACATTTTGATATCTAGTTGTGACAGCTCACTACATTTTGATATCTAGTTGTGACGGCTCACCACAATTTGTGCAGCTAACATTTGCTAGTATGTACAAAAGCTGGCTGTCTTGGGGAGCAGTTATTATCACTGGGGTGGGTTCGAGAGTAAGGGTGGGTTCGAGAGTAAGGGTGGGTTCGAGAGTTGGTGATAATTAAAGCATGATAAGTATTTTGATTATTGCAAACTTCATTACACAAGAGTGTAGCATGCAGTACTAAATAATGACCAAACTATAAATAATGATTTTAAAAACATTACTGTATGTTAAAAATGAACAAAAAGTCAAGAAACATGGGTTGTTATGAATGAATCAGAATATCGTTGAGACATGAATATTTAGGCGATGAATTAATGGAAGGAACTTAAATTTAACAAACTGTGTATTTATTAATTGACTGGTAACAAGACAAAGCCCAGATCAAAATTCATAAACAGGTTTTTCATTTCAAGTAGAAGAGATGAAATTGGGGATTATAATGGGATGTTTGATGATTTAGATAAATTTAGCAATTTAATTAACCACTGCTTACATTCTAATACAGAAAATAATCTGTCAAAAGATTACCTTTTTTTTCTTTGTTCAACCATTACAATTTCATGGATTCGACATGGTCCTAATATTAAATAACACAACTCATCCTTGAAAATGTAACTAGCCATGCAGGACTACCAGATCTATGAATCTACTAGTCCGAGCCAAAAACCACTAGCCATTGGCTATAGGACTAGCATTAGTATTAACCCCTGTATCACCTGTATATTGAATTCATGAATGTTTTATAAATATCTTCAGCTTGAAAATCAAGTCAAAATCATTTTTAAAACCCCACTAATTTCAAATTGGAAATAATAAATCTCCAGATTAAAAATGATGTTTTCTCATTATCATCCAATGTAAACGGCACCCTAGTAACAAGTGCCTTACAGATACACTGATACTGACTGGCTAAGCCAAAGATAAACAGACACGTGATCAGGGATGTGACTAGACAATATAAGATCACAAAACCAGTTAAAACTCATCTAAACTTCTAGTCTTAAACCAGCTGAACCAGAAACTGTGTGTGCTAATGAAATAGCGATGCATACAGAGAGATGGGACCAAGCTTGCATACATTGCCGGGTGCAATATGAACACAGGTACAATTTCATTGGACAAAACTCGATGACATACACAGTGAATGTACTCGTATTGTCGTATTCACTATTGCCCGTACAGAGCCCCAGTTAACCCTTTAACTGCTGGATAGTCGTAAATGCCGCTGCACAATGTATGTAACTCTGTTTGGTGCCAGCAGGTAGAGGGTTAACAATCTGGTTGCACTGCGTCCTGCAAACATTTAATGTTCCAGCACACTAGTGCAGCTCAGAGGGGTTAAACATTTACTATAGAATAGAGTTTGTTAAGCATATTGGGGTGCATAAACACAAATACAGCCACACATATAATGCAACATGGCCGTTTCAATTGTGGATAAAACTGAAATCTTACAAAATATTCAGAAATTAAAGTTTAAAATTAAACACGCAAAAATGGATGGATTACAAATTACTGGCTAAAATTTGCAAAAAAATTAAATAGAGCATCGATAAAAATGTTAATGTCGAGTGATCGATAAGCTCACTGTATTATCACAGGGACGTAGCCATTTAGTGTCATAATATGACATTGTGTAACATTACGTTGTGTACATTTGTAGTAAAAAATAACAATTCTCCATCTGGCCTTCTACAACTTCTGGCCTGCAAACGGCAGAACATTACATTCATAAACGGTCAAACGATTAAATTCACAACAAAAAGCTACGACCATTCTTAACCTGTTGATAGCGAACAAATTAAATCAAGTGTGACCTTGGGTGCCAATATCCGTAACAGAAATCGGTAAAAATATTGATAAAGGTTGAAATTTGTCCGAGATTGCAAATTAAGTGTCAAATTGTCAAATGAATACCGGTACTACATGCTTGAGGACCTACGGGAAGAGATATCTATTCACAATGATTTAGTTCCAGACAGTTTGCCTTGGGATTACCATGTGGCCATGAGTATTATGAGTAGTTTATGAATACATATGATATTACATACCTATACAGCAGTAATCTGATATTCAGATCAAATCTCTACAGTTACATGTATACATGTACATACAAACAAATGTAATATAGTATTCTTTACCTCAAGTGCTAAATGAAAAATTTCAATTGCGTAAATTGTACCCATGTTGAAGTTAATAAACTAGGTAAAATGTGTGGTTTGACAACAAATATCGCAAAAAGATACCCTGCATCGGTGTCATGAGTTAGCAGAACATGGCGTCTCAGCAGAATAAACAGCAGTTCAGCTTACCTGATAAAATTGTAATTTCAAGTACCGTACTCAAGATTGACTAAAATACCCAAAATTATAATCTGTCAAAGCTGTAAACAGTGCACAGACAAACAAAAGTACAAGAGGACTATTTTGAATTGATTGAAACTGCCGTCCCTTCAAAGAAAACAATAATACATGAAGTAAACATAATTGCATGTCGATTAATACTTTAAGCGTGTGTATCACAGTGACAATAATGAGAATCAATACTGACGATATACTCCGATACCTATGGTATGCGGGCGTACACTACATCTGCCTATGTGGTCATTCGAAAGCAACATTCTATGACGTATATTCATTCAGTGTTGCTATCTCAACACGAAAGTTACCCATTTCTAACAGTCTTTTGATTAGGAAGTAGTGTCAAACACTGGCTCTATCTTAGCGCTGTTCACGACAAATTCTACATAGGGCGTTCCAGGTATCTCTCCGACATAGGGCTGAACTGGCACCATATACTACACGAGTGGCGTAGGTAAGCTAAACTGCTGTACACTGAAAAAGACTGCCATAAAACAAAACAGTAAAATAAAATGGACTGTGGAGACAAAAAAAAATAGGAAGATAAGAAATAGGACAGAATTACACTTGAGACGAGATTAAAGCACTTGGAACTCCACCATATAAATAAAGCATTTCAAGTGGGTGGAAATTACAATATATTCTAGGGCATCTCTTTAGAGTCTGTCAAACAGACTGGAACGACGACGTTAACACATTCAGAGTCAACAAATCCTACCATGTGGTCCGACGTTTCAGCATCAGGTACGAGTGGTTAACAACTCCAGATATGTGGTCCGCGGTTACTCAGCAACCAGACATGGCCGCACAAATAGCTTGGTCGATGCAGAAGAGACCAACAACTCCAAACATCACACTGTTACATGAACACTGGGTTTGTGGTGGTGGTGGTGGTGGCCACAGACTTGCCATTGGTTAGAAACGTGCATACGTCTTTCGACCGACGGTTGTACGGTTCAACTGCATGCAGCGATGGGAATTTTCGTAAATATTAGCAGCAGAAGAACCCATATTAAACTACAACTAATATAACAATACATTAACAATGCGTGGTTCAAGTGTTGCATGTACAGATTGACACTAAATAAAGTCAACTGTTGAAAACGAATGAGATTCAATTTACAGTGTTACTCAATAAAAATCAACTTTTATCATTGCCATTGTCAACCCATCCAATGTAATTTAAATACTGTGACCAATGCGACTATTCAAGACCGTATAGGACTTTGCATAACTGCAGCACAAATATCGGGTTTTGATTTCAAAAGCTGAAAAATATTCAGTGGTTTGGTGTGTCATTCATCCAGTTACCATGGTTACCTACATCCCTCAACAACTAAAATGTCGCCATTTAATGGCAAGTCCGTGAGCCACCCAGTAAAGCACATCTTACAACTTCAATATCTCGGGGGGAAAACAAAGATGACTTTCTAACTGTTCCTTTGGCCTCTTTGCAAAAAAAAATCTCAATAGGTACAAATGTCTTTGATAAAGTGACAAACTTTTTGACATCAACATGCTTCTCTTGGGTCTTTGACTGTAACGGTTGGCACCAAGATTACCATTCCCCAAGAAAACCATTAACATTTTAACGTCCTCCAATAAAGCTATGATTCTTTGATACTTCGCCATGAACATCGATAAAGCTACAGGCCCTCGTTTCTGCGCGCCGCGCATCCCGATCACTTGATGTGGCTGGTCAGGTGACAGTTGAAGTCGACGCGGTCCTTGCAGGACAGCTTGCAGATGACGCACTTGAACGGGTCGGTGTCGTGCGAGTGGAAGCCGTTGTGTAGGAGGTACAGTGTGCAGTCGTCGAAGATGATGTGACAGTGCTCGCACTTGTAGACCTTGCCCTTCCATAGTAGGTAGGACACCAGAGCCACGTCCTCTGCGTCGTTAGGCTCGTCCGGCAGCTTCAAGCCGTTGATGCACTTGATGCCGGAGAGACCCGACGTCGACTGCGGCGCATCCTGCTCGCTGCTGCTGGCGCTGCTGCTGCACCGCCGCATCGGGTGACGCTGCTTCCGCCCGCCGGACGTCGACGACGATGAAGGCATCATCCTCGTGTTGAGGTTCAGCTTCTCGATGGTCAATGGCTGCGAGTCGTCCGTGGTTCCGCCTCCCCCTCCTCCACCACCTCCTCCTCCTCCGTTCTCCCCTGTTGGAGACTGCGATGCGCTTTCGCTGGACTCGCTCATGGCGCCGGCGTTCTGCGACGTGTCCGCATCCATGTCCACCTTCCGCCCCTCCTGGACCGGGTCCGGCGTGTAGACCGGCGGCGAGCTGTGCGACTCCGTGCTGTACTTCCGGGGCTGTGTGTGGCTGGTGGTGCTGACGACTTCGTTGTTTTCGGGGCAGGCAGTGGCGGGAGGGGTGTGCCCGGGGGAGGTCTGTTGCTCCTGCATCTGCTCCTGAAGCTTGAGCTGGGCGTTGAGCGCCATCTCGTGGAAGAACTGCGGCCGCAGAAGACTCAGTTCGGGCTTGTCCTGCAGACAGGTGATCGGAGAGGACGAGTAGAGTCCCAGCGGGGAGGAGAACGTGGGGGAGAAGGAGGTGCCGGGAGGTGGTCGAAATGGCATGATGGATGAGAATGGAGGCAGCTGGCCCTGAAACATACAAATCAGTGTTCGAAATTAAAAAAATAATAAGGGGGGTCATTCTCCAATGAAGGTCAAATCTGTAATTTGCAGGGGGTCACATGGATACATTTTACATTGCAGAGTTTAAAACGATCCCCAGACCCCTTTAAATTGGAACACTGCAAACACTGATATTGTGACCGACGTCAATTCTGCAAAAATTATATTACGTCAAATAATATGCAAAATCATAAGTGGCATGATAAGTAAAGGGAATTTTCCACAGAAATCATAAAACAAATAAACACATCTACTGGTACAGTGGTAGAAAAAAAATCCGACATCGAAATAATTCTCAATTAAATCTGATGCGATGACACTGTTACCATGGTTACCTAGAATAGAGCATGACACCACGGTTACCTGGAAGAGCATGTTACCCCAGTTACCTGAAAGAGCATGTTACCATGTATTACTTAGAACGGAGCATGTTACCATGGCTACCCGAATCACAACGGTTACCTAGAACAACATGTTACCATCAGGGCTCTACATTAACTTTTTGAGGCATCTGTCCCCGTGTCCTGTCGGACATGTAACTACTGTGAAAAGGGCTTGTTAATCTAGGCTATTACACATGTCCTCTGTAAATTCTACCTGTACCGGACAGGCGGACAATCCTTACTGTCGAGCCCTGACCATGGCTACCCGGAATAGAGAATGCTACCATAGTTACCTGGAAGAGAGACTGCGGCTGGAAGTGAGCCTCGGCGTCCATCAGTAGACTGTCGGCGTGGTTGACGGACATCGCGGACGACGACCGGACGATGTCCTCCTTGGCGTCCTGCTCCTCTGGACTGACCATCTCGGGGGAGTAGTCCAGCATGGATTCGGACATGTGGGGGTGGGTGGTCATGTGCTGCTGCAGTTCCTGCCACTTGCTGAATGTGGCGTAGCACACGTGACACCGCTGGATAGTGTCGGTCATGTGGCGTCGCTCGTGCATCCGGTAGCTGCCGCTCTGGGCGAATGTACGCCCGCACACCTTGCACACGTATGGCTTCTCTCCCGTGTGGATGCGCTCGTGTGTGCGCAGGGTGCCTGGGGAGGGGAACAAAATTTAAATCGACTTTTCAATGATCCTCAGGGTGCTAAGAAGGAGAGGGAGCGTAAACTGATCCATTGACTGATAATGTTTTCAATAATGGATTTGGTGCATTATAAATATATGTACATTATTTAATTTATTATGATAATAGTTTCCAGTTTTGTGAAGAGTCGCGAAGAAAACAACTTTGGGACACTGGTATTAGGATGGTGAGGGAGCTGAAGACACAAACTCAACGTCTACTCACCGATCTGGGTGAAGCTCTTCCCACAGGAGTTACAAGCGTACGGCCGCTCCCCGGTGTGGATTCTCTTGTGCGTGCTGAGACTGCTCTGACTAGAAAACACCTTCCCACACAGCTTGCACACGATGGGGGTGATCATCTCCATTCCATTCCGGATCCGCTGCTGCAAGGACGAGGTGATCATGGAACTGGCGGCCCTGATCACCAGACTCCGATCGTTCTCCGCCTTCACCGAGAACATCGGCGACTGGGGAATCGGAGGAGTCTTCGGACTGGAGGAGTTGCTTCCAGCTCCTCCTCCTCCTCCTGATCCATTTCCAGGTCCGGTTCCGTTTCCCGGCACGGATCCTCCAATTCCGGTTCCGGTGGCTCCGTGGTTGTTGTGGACGCGCTCGTGCTTCTTCCAGTTGCTGGGGTCACTGAAGCGCTTTCCGCAGACGGAGCAGGCGAAGGGCTTCTCACCGGTGTGGAGGCGCTCGTGGGCCTTGATGTAGCCGGCCTGAGAGAAGGTCTTGCCGCAGTACCTGCACGCCAGCTTGTTGCTGTGACCGTATCTCAGACTGTTCATCACGGCGCTCGACACCATGCCATGGCCGGAGAGCTTGCGCCCGAAGCGAGAGATGGGCGAGTGCGACATGTCTAGGGCATCAGACTGGGGCTCCTTGTCCAGGCCCATGTTTTCTCCGCCATTTTCCTCCATGGGAGACTGGGGGGGAGGCCCGCTCACATCGCTAGCGTAAGACTCCGACATGACGTCAGCATCAGACATGTTCGGCGGGGTGGCAGCCACATCTACCTAGCCAGGTCACGCCATTCCTGAAACACCAACCGTAGGAATATCTTAGACATATTGTGCTAGCCAGGTCACACTATTCCTTAAAATCAAACCTTTTTCATGAATGCTACACTACATTATGCCTCTTGAGTGTTTGCAATGTTCAAATTTAAAGGGGTCGGGAGGTCATGCTTGAGCTCAAATTTTATATATATGAGGGTTTGTGAATAAAACTTTGAGTTGAGCATGAAATTGTATTCAAAAGAGTTAAGAGTTTCGTAATCTTGGGCAGGTCACACCATTCAGCAGGTTAGACCAATAATAGGAGGCCTATCATTCCTGAAAACAAACTGTAGGAATACTTTACGTCAACCAGGCCCCAAGAAACCTTTTTAGTATGATTTCATTTTCAGTATGATTTTTAGTATGATTTAAAATTCGAAATCATACTTATAAAGGTTTCGTAATCTCAGAGTCCGGATGACAATATGCATTTGGTATTCCTACAGTTTGTATTTAGGAATGTTACTTATTATCTTTCTAACCCACTAACAATGTATAAAGTAATCCCATGGTTCGTTTTATGAATGTCTTGACAATTCAAAACCAAGTAGAGCTTGTCAAAACCATAGATTGCAATCATGGTGACCATTATCATTAAATAATATTGGAGACAGGGTTTCTCCAAAGGCGCAATCCTGCGTCCCATATGTAAAAATTGCAAGTTTGGACGCACTTTATTAATAAAAAATGTTGATAGGTACATCAACATGCGTCCCCGGGACTTTCAAAAATTGAAACCTAAGTGGAACCCTGGGAGACATCTCCCCTTTAAACAGTATTTCAACAGGTCCAACATCTCAACAATATCATGGATATTGATTGACCTATAACATCTACTTTTGAAACTCTTACTTTTAAGAAAACACTTTCAAAAAATGTTTTCCAATTTCAGCCCCACTGCCTTTGCATACACATAAACTACCAAGTTCATCGACACATAATGATCCCCATAATCACTGATTCAGTTGCCAAGAGCTGTGATCTCAAATATTGATTCAGTTACAACCCAAGAACATCAGAATAGGATTTTCTTCAATTTGTTAGCATGCTTAGTGATCATTTCAGGAGTTGTAGTTTCAAAGACATTTTGACTTGGCCTGCCTATCCCGTAACTTCAGATGGTGGAGGACTTCTACATAGCTCATGTATACAAGAGAACTTAAATGATGTATCAACCAGTTAAAAAAATCTACAACTTAAACAGGTTTTTGCTCTAACATGTCAGGCATGTTAAGTGGAAACATGTTCTCATCTGATAGTTGTTCCACCCAACATGCATGCAATAAAACTGTTGATACGATGGAAACAAATTCCAAAAGATTTTATTGTTAAATTCAAAGCATGTTGAGATTATATACAACATGATCTGTGTGGTATTAGATAAAGATTGATTCCTTGCTATTAATAACACAGTATTACCATATTTACATCCAATCATGCATAGACGACGACAACCTATCGTAATATTATTTTTTCGTCAATAAGCATTTACAGTATTAACATGCATAATATTCACTTGCTTCGGAGACAACTGCAAATGGTTTGTATTATTTCACAGAGATGATTAACTATTTAGTTTGTGCTTTGATTGTAGAATAAGTATCAAAGTATTAGATATTCAATGTAAATGTGGAGCATTGCAAGTAAGAAAGCGAAAACTTTTTGAAACGATATTTAGGGTTGCATGCTTTGAATAGGGTTGCATGCCTGCTTTGAATTGGGTTGGTCGGGTTACTGGAAACACTGGTATTATTCTGATGTCTAATTAACTCAGGAAATTGTGTTGGTTGTATTCTCTCCTGAAAGTTGAGGTCGAATTAGTGTGCTCAGTTGACTGTGGCAGTATATTGTAATACATGAATGTGGAAACACAGACCTATGACATAATTTTAACCGTGGATTTGAAACATTAACACTTTATCAACAGTTCTATGTTTTTTTTGTAGTTTTTTTTTAAATTGTGGTTTAGATAAAATTAAGAGTCGCTTTCTAGATTCTTTCACTAATATCACGACTTGTCAGTTTATGGCAGGAGGAAAACCGCAACATCTGTAGCGCTGAATGTTGCAGTAAACCTGCGAGCACCGGCTGGTACTGACAAGACCAAGGATGATAACTGCATTGCCACTCTATCAGTGCATCCTATGAATATCGCGTCAGAAAGGTAACTTTCGCAAACATTGATGCCAGGTCCTCGTATAGTGGGGGATTTGAACCTGGAACCTTTGGCTCCAAAGTCCAACGTTCTAGTACTTCTACCAATGCACTATACATTTCGCCCCTCTAGTTAATATTCAACTTATGCATGCAACAGTGCATATTAAAATTACAATACATCAGCATATATTCAATTTTTTTTTAAATAAATATATTTGCATATAAAGTACTCATTGGGACAGGCTATTTTTGTCCGTTACTAGTATATCATATGCAAAGTCTGTTATAGGCATATGATGTAATTAGTGTTAAAACGGACCAGGACTTCAGATTCAGTACTTTATAGGCAAGTGTCCGGTTTATGCAGCCTGTTGTATGCGAGGTCTACTGTATTTGCAAATAAAATCTCATGATAATGTTGTAATATGTACAGTAGGGCTGGTGAAATATATAAAAAATTGTGATTATTATAGATGTAAATATTTTATCGATAGAACAGCTGTGAACAGATTCATGGCTAACACAATAGTTTTTATTTACTCAAGACTTCCTGAAGATAGATAGCATGTAGCAGATCATCTGTGGAACAGTGCAGTATTAACACTTTGTCAGCTTGTATCCAGATGATATTGAGCCAGCGATTAGGGCCTATAGTAATTTCCAGTATTTCTATCCAAACTATGGATTTTTCCAATAAATTGTCATCAAAAGGCAAACATTCCTTCGGAACTGATTTGTTTGATATTTATCAATAATTGATCGATATAGAGCCGGTGATTATCAATATTTCATATCTGTATGGATAACCAGCCATATATACACGTAATGAAATAGTAAATACTAGTAATTTTAATAAAAGTTCTGCTTGACCTTGACTTTTGTTGGAAATCAAAGTAGGACGATCCTTATAAATGTTTGTGAAAAATGCATTCCTAATCATTTCAGCAGAGTGACAACGTTTACCAGTACTGACCGCTAGTTTTGACCACTGGACTCTACATACTGGCCGGGCCCACAGTGACCAGGTGACCGCTATTGACAGCTGATTGTATACACAAGTAGTAACGACCAACACCTAATTGTTGTGTGTACACTGTGGCTACTAATCTGTGCTTAATGACTTTACACCCACTCATGAGCGTAAAAAACAGTCAACTGACAATTAGCCTTATCACAGCCTGCAGCTGTATGTTGATTAGATTGGTCATTACTTGATGAATAGCATACAATTAGAAGGTAGCCCATATCATTGTATTTTTCAAATTTAAACAATAAACAATTCACTTGAAGTGATAACAATAATGTTTGGGAGATTCTGGTCAACTTCCTGGTGTAAATACAATGAGGAGAATGCCAATTATAGAAAATAGTTTTAAGGAAAGAGCATTATTATTTCATTGGGTGGGTCAGCTTCTCACTAAATCTAATATACTAGTAATCAAATAAATAAGAAGTTGTTTATTCCATCAAAAGATAGTATTATTACTTTCCTTTCACATTCACAATTTACAAATATATTCTAGTATATGCATAGGCCTACTTCATAAATGGCAAATTTATGTTGGCCATTTAAAAAAACAAACATAGATAGATGCATAATCTTACATAAATAGATCTACATTGTGCAGTAAAAAAAATACAATTTCAATATCAGTATTTACATTTACATGTACCTTACACATGTTGCAAATAAGATAATGCTAAACATGCTAAATCATAAATGTTACCTTCATAAATCTGCACCACACTATTTTCACGTTCCTTTCAAAACTGACTTGGAGATCTTGAAACATGACACACTTTACTTGTAGTTGTAATAAATCTGATGTTTGCACTATTACAATCCATCGAGGCACCAGATACATTACGTATGCAACCATCTAATATTTCAAATTATTAGTTTTGCAAAGCATATTTTGCAATGATATGAAATGGCTGGCAGCTGCCATCGTGCACAGAGCTCGACTAGGATTACGTAACAATGAAAATGCGAAAGAAATGTGATTGATTGACAATATGAAACGTGACATTCAGTCGTGGTAGTTCTTAGTTTGACACTGACAGTCGTGAACGATAGCAGACTGCCGCTACATTTTACAGTGATACGTCAAATAAATGACAAGATCGGCGAAATGCTGCCGACTGCGATAGTACCAGCAGCGAGAGGAAGCTTGCAGACCGACTAAAAGCGACGCTGGGTCAACTTGTCACAGAATAAGCGCTCATCAACTACCCAGGCGCCTCGCTAGGATTCCACTGATACAGCACGGCGTGTGCCCCGCGATGGCACACCCCAAACCCTCTTCAAAACCACACAGTCGACATTTTGCTACCACGTATTAAAGGGAATACCATGATAAAAGTGATAAGCGGGGTCATGTGAAATGACACGATGCATAACCCAAATCAATTTTGCAAATGGCTGAAGGACTATAAGAGTAAACAAAGACGATTGCTTTGTTCTCCTCTCTGACACATGTCTTAGGGTCTGACACTCAACACGCGGCCTGCGCTTGCGATTCCAACCGCCCCAATCCAAACTTTCCCCGATGGACACATCGTACTGACGACTGGACTTCATAACGCAATCCTACCTGACAAGTCCGAATTGGGTCTCTTTGAAAATCCTCGCATAGTGCTACAGTCTGGGAATTTTCACGGAAGATGGCGCACATGAAGATTAAGGGACCAGTTATTATTTCTACCGTTATGTTTTTTTCTTGGCAGATTGTCACACAGGAGTTGCTTCCCTTTCACTAAAAATACTGTTTCTGCGTGCAGACCTAGCTCAGTGGATATTTCTGAAAGTTTGTCGTCCAGAGAAAGAACAACGTCGTCATATTGTTTTAAACTGACCGAGGCCGGGATATAAAATTATATATACTAGTAAATACATTAACGATAACACAGTTATCGAATATGTACATTGATTATGTATATAAATATATATGTAGTAAACACACACACAAGATAACATTACCTACACACATACATTTTTTTTATATTATTTTTTTTATTAATTTTCTAACCTAAATCAAATGCAAAATCATGTCAGACAATAAACATATCAACATATCTTTAATATTACAATGATATGAAATATTAATATCATATTCAATTTAATATACATTAGTTAATACATTCATGATACAATCTTATAAATACACGTATGGACAGTAATATATCGCTGATATCTATTTGAGATGAGCACGTGATGTGTATTCATATGCTCATATCTCCTAGTGTCATGTTTACAATTTTCAACAATGTTGGAAGTGTATCTACATGTAGTTATAAAGCAAGGAGTGTGCAACACTGTTATCAGCTAGTTATACATTGTATATCTAACGGAAACAATGTTGACAATAGTATATCATATTAGTAAACATGCTACATAGTATAATGATACGATCAGATAATTTTATATTCTGTCAAATAAAACGTTATTTGCGTAGATTACATCTCGTGGTATGAGGGTTTTTTTCAGGTTGAAATACATTTGATCAATTTGTGTAAATATAAATATATTTATTTATACCATTGTGTGCCATTGTTATTACTAGTATTAATTGTTTTACGTTATCATAGCTATAGATACACATTTTCATTATCATAAATGGCAGGACAAGATATAATGGTAACTAAAATATGTCTAAAATATTTAAGGACAGTATTATTATATACGGCACCAGGACAGTCCGTGACAATCTCACCTGCATGCTTACCAGTACGTCTTAGAGGAATTATTCAGGCCTACATCGTCAATAATGTCTATATATAGTTGGTATACTATACCAGTATACATACTCCCCTTGAACGGTGTTCAATATTAAACGTATGACACTGTACATGCACATTATCATGATTATTGAAGGAATAAATGTGCAACGTATTACAATTCATTCTTGGATCATACTGTTTTCCGTGTCTAGTATTAACAGCATACATGTATTAATATATAGTTAGACATATGTATAAACTACAGCATACATGTATTTTTGTTTAGCGCCATTAATGTGTATAGCTAGTCTATATCCTAGCCTCCTAGGTACTATTAACTTAATTATTATTCCAGTATACCGGGTAATTAAATGCACAAAATACGATGCACATGTGACATCTATCATGATCACGTTTCATCAGTTGCCAAACGTGTAGTCAGAAACCAACACTTGGAGATAGTTGGATATACCTTCCGTTGCATGAGCAACATGTCTAAAATATTTAAGGACAGTAAGATCTTATTTGATTTAGATTGGTTGCCAATAATATGTATATCTAGTATATTTTGTAAGTTTTCTCATATACAATGTATAAAATCAGGCAATGTGTAAAATGTCTGAAATTTTCAGTAAATTTCGATTCACTCGGTCAATTTTTATAAATCCTGAAATGACAAAATGACTCCATTTATTTGACAAATTGACTGGCGTGAGTTTGATGAAAGAAAAATAAAAACATAAGTATTGTGTTAGGTATTATGTTCACATGGAATGTGTGTGTGAATAGTCACTGAATACCTATATAATAATGTGCGCATGCACTATCTTCATTTTCTTTCATCAAACTAACGCCATGCCATGTCACTCTGTCAAATAAAGGCAGGCATTTTTTGTTCATTTCAAGCATTTTAAAAATTGGCTAAGTGAATCAAAATTCACTGAAGATTTAAGCCATTTTTACACACTGCCTGCATGATTTAGACATTACATAGTCAGGTGCGCGCTTATAGGTGAAAAATCGTGACACGCTGGATTAAACTTTGCACACTTAAAATAAAATGTATAAACATAATTAGTGGGGGTGCCCAGACTGGGTGACCTACTTTTCTCAAAACCCAAGACGGCCGCCGAATATATAAATTATCATATACAAATACGATAGATTAAAGCATGAAACTTTGCACACTTACTGGAAATAATGTGTATAAGCATAATTAATGGTGATACCAGGACTGGGTGACCTACCTTTCTCAAAATCCAATATGGCCGCCAAATATACACGTTATCTAATTATCATTTACAAATCGTGAGAAGATAGATTAAAGCATGAAACTTTGCATACTTACTGGGAATATTAACATTGATTCTAACACTTAATGTTGTATACGTACTGTTGCTAAGTGTTTCAGCGATATGGTAGCGATCGTCGCCATATCACTGTGGTTAATTATGATGGGTTAAGACGTATGGCTGCTTAATTGTCCAATATGGATATAAATTATTATATACATGTAGTTTCTTATTACAGTGCATCCTCGATAATACACTGATGTTGCAGTCCATGACAATTATAGTAATCAGCCGTATAATATAATTTACACAAATTTATATATTTTAAAAATAATATTCAACAATGGGGAATATACAAATAGGTATACATTATACGTATACTGTACACGATATATAATACTCTTCACCAATGAAAACGAATCTGCATGATGATGGGATTCAAACGCAAACCATTAGCTTGTAGTCCAACGCAATATACTCTCTGTACTATGACCAATAAATATATATATTTGCTTACCGCCTCGGAGTATACCCACGACCAAAACTGTAGGGATAGTGACCGACACGCCTCGGAAAGTGTGGATGTAACTCTTATACATGTCCTGTGTGCATTCTCTACATACTTTTATTGCGGTACTAGTATTATTATTTGCAGGGTTTCGGGTTGTTTTACATTGGGTTGTATACTCCCAAGGGAGTTGAGAAGGAACACTGAGTGTACAATGATCCATTGACCGGGGATAATATTGTGGCGCTTAGAGCATGCCTTAGGGGGTGGATTTGGCGCATTATAAGTGGCCTATTATTTATATATATATTTGTTTATCTCTCTTGATATTTTTGTATATGTGTCTGTACATGACTCATTGTCTTCTTCTTCTTCCCTTTAAATTCTGTATCTACAGATGCACGGTAAACATACACTTTGACCAATGAAATACAACACAATACATATATATATGATAAGATGTTTTAATAAATATAGGCTACATGCATGAGCACAATGACTGACATAGAAACTACTCTAAGGTAAATATTACTAAATACTACACTTCCCTGAGAGAAATAACTACATGAAAACAAAACATAAACATTAATAAAAAGTGCAAATTTAGTTAGTTTTAATAAAAAAAATTATTAATAATAACACTAAAATAAATTAATGACTCCATAGTTCTGAACATTATTATTGCACTACTTTGTTTGAATTTCAATGGATCTACTTCAAATGCATACAATATTGATACTGTGTGTATACAATGAATATGAAAAACTATTGTGTTAGGGCACTTTGTGAAAATGTAATATACATTTCATAGTACAAACATGTTAATCATCAAATTAATACTGCATGAAGAGGACATTTTAATTTAAGTTACAGGTGAATACATACAGAACATTGACATTTCAAAGAAAAGAAAAAACAATACAGGCATAGTAAATTTCCTTGTCACACCCATAATTTGAAAAGGCCTGAGATGTATGAGGAAGAACCATGCAGTAACATATCTGAATGTCGAATGAATAGGACCTTATTATATACTAGCACATGTACATTGTATGGTTACTTTAAAAAAACTTTTTTTAAATATTCATTTTAAGCTTAAAAGTACAAATTCACCAAGAACTTGACCTGTATACCGGTAAACCCAGATACACAGACGCATCCTCATCAATTTCCTAGCTAACTTTTATTCTTTAAACAAAACCTGTAACATAAACACTACATTTACAGTACTGGCAAATCCACATATGCGGCTGTTGACTAGCACAAAAAATAATTATATATTGTATTGAAAACTAAGAAGAGGTTTAATCTTCCCTGAGCATCACAAAGATTTGAAACTATACTGTAGTCCATGTTTGAGTGAGAGTCAATAAATAAGGTAAACAAGTTATTCCTGACATGTCGTATTTATAATTTGAGGTCATGGGTCAAGATAATCAAATATTAGCCCTGAAGAAGAATATATTAATAGTGAAATCCATCCATATGCTGCCTAGTAGTTTTAGCAATTGCATTGTAATTTGAGAGAATGTTATGAGCAATTATAGGAGTTTATACATAGTCATACACCTAACAAGTATAACACAAACTCTCCGTATAGCATTAATAAGTTACAGGATGTTAACAACATGCAGAGAATTATAAAAGGAAAGTTATTGTGACATATAAATTCAATGTCATTATAGTGATTTGAAACTGAATCCATCATATGCAGTTTGATAGACTCAAAGTAACAACATTGCTGAGAAAAGTGAATACTGTAAATCATGAAATTAACGTGAGCAGAATATTAATGCAAAAAATGCGACCGCCGTATTGTCGCATTTAATTGCTGTGCGTTAAAGGTAAGACTGGTTTACAAACATGAATGGAGACATGGCCATTTGCATTTTATTGGTGTCACATTTACATCTAAAATCTAGAGGTCGCATTAAATTAGTGACACATTCATTTCGTGATTTACAGTAGTTCAAAAGGTTAATGAGACCATGTGATAATTAAAAATTAAATGCATGTGCATACATATATACAAATCGCATTCTTCAACATGTACAAAATACTAGTATTCTACAGTGGATATACAATTATATACATGTATCGCTAAATGAAAGACTAAAATCTTTGATGTTTTGGATTTCTTGGATTCATAGTAGTTAATCCACATCTAAAGCTGGTAACATAATTTTGTATATTATTAAAAATTATTAAATATTTAATATAAAAATATGTTATTCAGTCTTTAGACTTTAAATAGATGTCACAATGTTGCAATGTGTTCTATAGCCTTACTGAAATGTTTACTAAAATAAAAATTTAGTTGACCTATCATATCAGAGAATAGTCAATTATACTCAGTGAAAAAAGTAAGGGATCACCAATTTATCTGTTTGTGACATTGAATTAGAATTAATTTACAATTAAAGAAACCAAACATGTCCATATATGAATATCAGAAAAATACTCCTTAGGGAACAAGGAATCCAAAAATTGGAAGGGTTTAAAACAGTTTTGTTTTGATAGATCACAGAAATGTGGGAAATAGCGATTTATTAAATTATCTGTTGCCAATGTAGTACAAAGTTACAATCTCAATGGCCTGGCTTTGAACATAGAATATAACTGACACAACACAAACTAGTATTTTAATGCCCATTGGAACTACGCTGTAATAGAAACATGTCATCAACATAATTATGGATATTAAGAAAATATTACTGTATCTGTAGTCACAATTTGCACAATTTGTACACCAGATATCACAGACGAATATACATGAGTTATATAGAGCATTGCGTACACTATTTGCATTTAATAATCTGTTTACATATGTATACATAATTTGAGCAAATTGTGCAACATTTCAGGAAATCAAACAATCTCATATGTAAAAATTGAGAATTTGGGAGATTATTTGAACAAAGATGACATATATACAGACAGACATAACAGACAGACAGACAGACAGATAGAACAGACAGACAGACAGACAGGGATGCAGAAACAAATATATTTCTAAAAATACTCGATGAGATTATTTTAATTTATGCTTTTATGAGGGTTGTATTATACAAGTATTTTAATGACACCACACACAGGCTGATGTAACAATGTCCATGTAACTGCACATTGCATCATGTATAAAAATTTGAATGACTAGAAAATATATTCTTGAATATATCATGCAAATAGTAATAAAATAATTATGAAGTATAATGTTGATTAGAATATAAATGTTACAATGATAATTACTATTCGATGCTGGATCATTTCCCAAATATATTGGCAAAATCTTCATGTCTTAATAATAGAGACCATAGCAACAACAGTTCCTGATTAAAATATAATTTATGCTTTCTGAAAACATCAATACCCAGAAAGTTTTAATCAATAGAACTGTAGCTCGTTTATAACTATTTGTTTGGGTGCAAACTCCAGGGCCCCTATTCTCGAAACTTCTTAAGATCTTCTTGGCTTAAGAACATGACTAGCTAATGCTATAGGTATCCTGAAGATAAAGTTAAGAATTTTCTTAGGCCAAGAAGATCGTAAGAACATTTCGAGAATAGGGCCCCAGGTTCCTCTAGCCTTCTTGTTGACCATAAGCTATGTTTTATATGGGTATGGTCAGAGGAACCATGCAACCATACCCACATACAAACTAGCTTATGGTCAGCAGGGATGGCTAGAGGAATCTCCAGCTACATGGGAACCTGCTACATGCATACTAAATTTAATCAGAATTTTCCAGCTGCCATGACATACTCATTTAACCCTTTACATCCCATGTACTGGTCAGAGTGAGTGAGTGAATATGGAGTTTAACGTCGCTGCGGGAATCTTTCACCCATTTGCGACGGTGTACTGGTCAGAAATCCCAATATTTATTAAGGCCATATATCACAACAAGAACAGGTCCAGTTCCCAATCCATCCATCCATCCATCTAGCCTTCCTTCCTTCCCATCCATCCATCCTATCAACCGCCCATCCTACCATCCATCCACCCATCCTTCCATTCCAACTTCCGATATCCATCCATCCATTCCAATATCCACTTTTCATCCATCAACCTATCCATGTCCATCCACCCACCCAACATCCACCCACCCAACATCCACCCATTCATCCATCTCATGCTGCCAAAATTTGCAAAGAAATCCTTTCTCAACATCCCAATGCACCCATAGCCATAAAACAACCCACCCATCTGACCCTACCCTGAAACAACTAATACAACTGAATTACCTCCCCTTTTCAATATTTCCCACCCTGAAACTAATCAATCTGAATTATCTCCCCTTTTCAGCATGGTGGCTGTAGCGTGACGGCTTCGAGATGAAGCGGGTCATGAATAGATCTGAATTATCTCCCCTTTTTGAATGCCCACCTAGAAACAACCAATCAATCTGAATTATTTCCCATTTTCATCACGGTGGCGCTATCTGCTGTAGTGCGACGGCGTGGAAATAAAGCGGGTCATGAACTCCATGACCTCAGGGACCCAGTCTCTCAGCAGACAGGGCAGTCGGACATCCAGGTAGGGGTAGTACAATTCCCTCATCCTCTTGGCCCCACCCTTCACGATCGCCAGGGCCGTGTCCGCAGGGGTGGCAGGTTTCATCACGCTCAACAGGAAGTCCTCGCCAAATTCCATCAGCTTGGACACAGCGTTGTGAGTGCCTGGAAGAGCAATACCAGAAACATTACTAGTTATTTCGATTGTTCACGGGTGATACAGTGTCATGTCGGTCCTCAAGATTCAGTATTTCCTGAGGTGTGGTACACTTTGGCTCTCGATCAATCAGATTCCTAGAATTTTATCAGAATTGTAATAATATATTATATTCAGGGATAGAAATGAATACTTGCTCGCTGGCCCTGGCCATGTCTCCCAATGCTAAAGGTATATCCTAATATAAGGGCCAGTATAAACTCATGTTTTTTGTAAACATTTGTTAGTTGTATCATTAATCGGGCCAGTAACTTTTAAAGGCATAATATCACAGCTGATAGACCTGGATAATGGACAAACAAATTTCGATCCGAGACTAATTGCGCTTGATTTATCCACCTACAAGTTGTTATTTAGTGATGTACTTGATCCCCAACA
>JAVCKZ010090484.1:0-25178 GCA_034780755.1 Lepetodrilus elevatus
GTCTCTAATAAATTCGGACATTTGCGAAAATAATCGGGCATTGTCCGATGACCGACGCCCATCTGAAACACTGCATAACTATTGCAATACTATCGCAAGGTGTTTTCAACTATCGCAATACTATTGCAATCTAGTAGAATTGGCCTCGATAGTCACCCCTAGATAACATGTTGCCGTAATACAAATTTAGAATACAGTAATTACATAATTTATGATCTAGAGCAGATAAGCAAAAACCAACATTTGTATGGAACCAATAGCAAGCCAATCTGTGTTTACACAATAACTCTGCTGGTCAGAAGAACTGTCTGCTGGTCAGAAGAACTGTCTGCTGGTCAGAAGAACCAGCAGCTTTGAAAGCTCCTGGGTATCCTTTCTCAAAGCTTTTCATATCCACTACGAGACCATAAGTGCATGATCCCCATCTAATTAGAGATGGCTACGAGAGTCCTTATTATGGTCTTGTAGTAGATATGAGAGCTTCGAGAAACGACACCCTGGTCCTAATCAAAAGTCCAGTAATTCTGATGTTATTATGCTGGTCAGAAAAGCTCCTGGCCCAAAGTACTGGCAATACTCCCAGTCCTTCCGTGGATCCCAGACCGATGGACCAGGTTTTTCGAATACTGTTCAAAGCCAACAGTTGTTCTATATGAATCTTTGGTTGTTTGGTCTTATGCTGTAGGTCAAACGGATATTTGGACTCCTGGTACAACACATAACATGAGTACTAACGTACTCAGAAGGTTGGAACATTATCTGGAGCATACTCTTCTTCAACTCTACTATGCAAGCCAGATGCCACGAAATCGAAATCAGTGATAAGAAATCCAAATACTGATTCCTTGCCTGCAGCTGTCTGTGTTTAATGAAAATGATAGGAAGCCATTTTCTGTGATGCTATCTACCGAGTGTGTGCATAGTTGTAGGTTATCTTGGTCTGGCGTGTAGTAGTATATATAGCATGCATACCATATGGTATGTTTTCCTTCTTCCTATTGGCAATAGCAGTTGTAATCCATTATAAAGGAGGTGATTTTCATAGTAGTCTAGAACTATCAATAGTTTTGTTGACCAACATTAAATGCTAATAATAGGTTACTGCACTTATATTTTTCGTAATGTAATTATTTTTATATGTTGACCAGCATCTTTCGTTGTGAATATCGATATTAAAATTACATAAATTTACATTTTGCTTCAATCTTCCAATATGAATACATTTTTTAAACTATACTACAGTCAGAAAATAAGGGAACGATACTGATATTCGTATACAGAACACATTAAAACACAAACACATAAAGTGGTATTTCTCAAAACTGAGTAGATTAATTGTAATTAAACTTTCAACCCAAGTGCGAAAATGCGTGGGCGATACTGTATTTTACGTACATGCACATGTCTTATTGGGTTGTTTAACGGTAGCACTTTGAATGTGCCTTTACTAAAAGTGTTACCAGTATGCGTTCCCTTATTTTCTGTCGGTAGTATATGATTAATACAGTACAGCGTGTCTGTCTGTTATACTGCCTACCGGTAAGAAACGTGAGGACTATCTATAGGATGCAGTTTATGGCATTATCAGATGGTAAGCACTCTAGCAGCTGTTGAACATGGCACCCAGCCAAATTGTTAATTAGCTTGTATACATACAGTAACAAACAGAGCATCTATCCTGGTTCTTTTCAAAGTTTGCTAGCCAAAGTAGGCACACAATGTAACATAGAAACCTTTGTACTGAATCCTTTTAATAGTGTACGGTATACATTAAGGGGGTGACTAACAATTTAATTATCCAGAATTTTGAAGTAACGGTTGATGGATTTCAACATTTCATACACACCATCATTGGAAATGGAGAAGTCCTTCTCTTTAAATTCAATATTAGAATGTTAAATTTTGAGACTACTGCTCAAATCTACCGTTTTACTCTTTTGGATGCAACATTTTCTGTGCACAAGTTGGACAATCCTTACTGTCCAGCCATGTATTTGGGGGAACTGGTATACAGACTTTGACCAATGGCCAGTCTGGTGTGCTCAGCAGTTAATGAGATCACTGAAATACTGTAGTGTGGAATAACTGGTTCAATAGTAATTATTGCTCATAAGAGAACATTACCGTAATATTGTACGGTATTCTGACCTATGGAAAACTATTACAAAGTCATGCAGAATATTTGGACAAAGTTGCTAACATTTTGAGTAAAAATTATTGACATCGGTTACATTGGTGCTGTAAAACAATTACAAAGTCATGCAGAATATTTGGACAAAGTTGCTAAAAATTTGAGTAAAAATGATTGACATTGGTGTAAAATATATAATTAGAGATCCGTAAATCCTGTGATACAGTAATTATTATATAGGAAAAGTAAATTTCAAACCCCACGAAGAAAATTAAGCAAACCTGAAAGATAAATTTAAATTTATCATAAAATAAACAAAAATTGTATAAAAAGTTCCCAGTTCCCAGTCTCTGCGATACATTCACTTAAACAAAACATTACATTCAAGCATGCAACAATAGCGTTCTTTTCCTTGTGTCAGAATGTAAGTATAAAACAAGACCCGATATGAAAAGAAATAAGAAATTCATGCCTTAAAGTTTAACACCCTAGTTATCTAAATATGAAATCTTTACAATATATTGCAATAAAAAGTATGTTGGACATTTTTGTACTGCAATATGTGGAGCCATCTGCAATGGAAAGACTAACTACAGCAACAGCGTTCATCAGTCGGTCGAAATCATGCATAATAAATGTGGGATGATGAACCACTTACAAACCAGTCCAACATGGTTTCATACAATACGCCGTCATTGAGGATTTTCCTTTCAGAAGTCGTACAAGGATCTAACATACACATACATTACTTGCTAAGAAATCTGGTGTTTAATTTAGAAAAAGAAGCACATAGATGTACCACACCAAATCTCCAATACGACCATATGGCCGACATGCAGACTCGAAACGGGCGGCCACGCCAACATAAATTTGCATAATGAATCTCTTCATTATTCGCTGTATTTCCCTGTAACGGAAAATATACACGGCACTGATGTTTCCATAAAGTTTAATCTATTTCATTGTAAGCTACTACATACAAACAAAACAGGTATACAGCTTTAATATATTGTAAAGCAAGTTTTGGTAACCGAGCAACATGGCTGAAAATAGAATCCTTTGTGTTAACTCCATTCACTGGCGCATTGTGCATGTATATCCGCTTTAATTGATATTTTCAGGAATTTCACGCACACTATTACTTCCATATATTTCACAACGGTTAGATATACTCCTTTTCCACAAGTTCGCTGGCCCAGATCGGCTTTGATGGACAGAAAATGGCTGGTAAATCGGTGTGGGTCTGGTTTGAAAATTCAGCTAGTATACCCTGGCCAGAGCTGAGATAGTGCTCCGAAAATAGCCCAGATAGCAGCCAGCACAAACACTAGCCTGTTTGAGCCTGTTATGCCCAGTCTCCATGGCAACATGATTAATCTTGCTTGCTTTTATCTCCAGCCTTGAGTGTTTTGGCATCCTGCCAGGGTTTTGTTGGCTGAGTGCCAGCCCGTGTTTGCCCCAGCTAAGCACTGGATCTGGTTGAGACATGCAAAGCAAGCTACCAGGGCTGGGGTCATTGCTCAGGGTTTTCAAAGGCAAACCCAGTCAGGCCAGGGTTCTTTTTGTGTGTCTGTATTCAAAGGCCGTATTGAATCGCATTTAATAAACGGGAAGAACGGTTTGGGGTTATTTTCAGAAATCTCCTTTTGAATATAGTTTGATGTATACGTTTAGTACAACTCCGCTCATTTAAATAAATTGAACGGTATGTGTTGGTGCAAAAAACGTGAAAGCCATGATCAGTCGACGCGGTTTGAATCGACTCTTATCGAGTTGTTTTTGTTGGATATTGTGTATCGATTTGTGCGTTCTCGAGGCTTGGTTTATGAAGGGTCCAGGGATTAGCTGGAACATACAAGATCAGTTCCTGTGGCTAGAGGGAAGGCATTATGTTGATGTGTTAGCAACGAAATGTATATACTCCATATTTTTTATGTCTACCAAATGTTTTGATGGTAGATAACATTTATATGATTATTTTTTTATGTGACTCGCTACATGTCTTTTCTGTAGTTTTCTGATCCACATAGATACAGTCATATGACCATATATGGCAATATTGTTGTCTCAACGTTCAACATGTATGAGCAGACTTTGATTGGTTTTATTCTAGATCTTGTTCAAACAGTCTTGCTTCGAGGCAGTCGGCTGGTTGATTTAGTCTCCCAGTTTAAATATCGGTAGACTTTGGTGTTGTGGGCTGACATTCGGAAAGTACACGACATAGCTTGAACTGCTAGCATATTCGCAAATCAAATATGACCCTCACATGACATTGGTCTGTGGATTAGGCTTTGTACCTGGGATTAGAAATAAGATAGGAATCGGGCAGTTGTTGTTGTGGCCACTGCTCAGGCATGGAGAACACAACTGTATATCATTATAATATGTTTATGAATTCACACGAAACCTTATCCTTGATGTTCACCAATTCACAAGATCGCTGCGTGATGGCTGGCGAATCAATAGATTCAGTAGTCCTTTGAGATGTTTCTGGATGTGGAATTTTATTTGTAGGAAAATATTGACGATATTTTTCATGTGTATGGTGATATTTTCGATGTCTAAATGTCATTTCTAAATTTCGCCTGACCTTTTGACTGTAAAGTCTGACTGGTACATAATTATGATATTTTCCATTATGATTGTCATGGTAACGGCTCGAGTGTGCATTATTAAAACTTGTGTAGCGACAGGATATTGCCAACTGGCAGCACGCAATATCGATTCCGGATGTCCACATGGAAAATGGAGTCGTGTCCACGGGCAAACGACTGATCAATGTTCTCATTAAGACATTCTAATACCTTTCGCGGTGGTGGCGATACGTTTATTACCTCGCATTATATAGATTTTCATCCAGGATTTCTGGACATGATATCTGAAGGTTGAACTTGTCTAATCAGAAAATGTTCTCCGCTAGCAGCTGTGCGGAATAGGTAGAGATCACATGACCTGGTTGGGAGCTGCATATGACAAATAACCCATAATAGTGCAATGACTCACGCCCTCGTGGTATTGAGGTCTGAGCAAGCTACGTGGCAGATGTGCCCAGTAAAAAGTCAGGTGATCCTGGGCCAACCAGGAAGAAGGCTGCGCAGAGGGATAAAATAGCCGAGCATGATCTCGCGCTAGAAATAGGGAAATAACACTGTCTTGACTGTGTGCCAAATATACATGTATCTTGATGAATGTCTTCACTACAAATATATCTCAGGATTTTAAAAAAGAATCCCCAGGAATTTTGATATATATCTTTACAGTTATCGTATTGAATGACTTACAGTTTTTACAGTAATACAGTAATATTTTTAAGCGTCTTCATGAAGGATTTTCGCAAATGGGTGAAAGATTTCCTGCAGACGTTAAACTCCATATTCACTCACTCACTTTATGAAGGAAGTTGAACTGTAGATATTTTTGTATGGGTACCGGTCGTTGTATTTTTCTGAATGGAAACATGCCGTTGAAATGACATTGTACAGTATGTGCGAACATCCATGAAACAGTCTTGACTATAAGTATGTACAGCCTGGGAATAGACAGCTATTGACATTTAATCAATGTTTCACAGTTGATATTCTCACACCATGAAGTATTCCTACAGGTTCATTGATTAAAATAGTCCTAAGGGAAGTAGATATTTGTCTGAATGCTCTGAACTAGGAGAAATTACTTGAAATAGCTGCTAAAAACGGATACAGACATTTTGTGATGAAAGATAGAGCGGAATTTCTCCCATCTTATCTTCATGGTCTGAATAGCAATGTATTTAGAAGCTGTGGATAAGATAGTCACGTTCCTAAAATAGTTTAATGTACACATATACGTCACAAAGAGAAAGCTCACAAAATACAAGAATATATAATATCCAGTGTCCACGAAATGCTTCTGGCGGATTGCCTAAAGCTGTGTACAGCGTAAGGTCCAGTGCACTGGTTGCTACAATACTAGTACACTGCTGTTCATGTTCATAGAACCCAGACTGAACTAACTGGTGGTGGAGCTTAACTACAGATCTGCCACCACAGCCCTGGGAACCTAGGATACTTGGCTGCCTGCCAGTCGACCTTTGCCCTGCCCATGATAAGGCTGGGAGGAGATGGGTCTTGTATCACTAATGAGCCCCAGTGGGTGAAATAGGACAGAGGACTATATTGTAGACAGTAAACAGGTCGCTTCCCCTGGGGCTGTTTATCAGTGGGGGAAAGTGACAATACAGACTACAAGCTTGGCAGGATGCCAAGCACACCCTGCGGTATCTTTCTTTACCATGCAGTTTTAATGGCAGGCGTGTTGAAATAGCATGACTGATCAGGCCGCGCTGTTATCAGGTCCTGAAACTCAAACTTACCTGCGCTGGGTGAATGCGGAGAGGGATGTCTGCGTAGAAAGTCTTAACACTACTGCACTTACCTGTACGCTTAGCCCAAGGGCCGAAATAAATGTGAACTCTGGACAGGTTAAGAATGGAGAGAGATTGTGCTGAAATTTAATGTATATGTTTGTGGCTGTCTAAAGCAGATTGGTAAAAAAAATGTGGAAATACAACTTCCATTATTAAGTTCAGTAAGTAGAATGTACGTTAAAATAAAGCTTTTTGAAAACTCAAAATTTAAGGATTTCCATTAATTGGACAGGACCAAGATGGTTTCCTTATCCAGCAATGGCATGGACATAGAAAAGTGAAGACGTAATGATGATTGCTCCAAGGAGACAGGAAATCGTGTACTTGTAATTTGAACCCCATCCTGAAAGGCTGTAAAAGTGGAATAACCCTTCAACATGTTTAAGTATGCATTTGCTTGCTACCAGTGAAACAAGATATGTAGGTTACCAATTTGTAAAAAGTGTTGTAAGTGGGCTAGCACTTGTTATTGGAGCCCTGGTATCTGGGATACACATCCACCTAGAAACTCAGTACCCCTGTACCAGCTCCAGTGTTGTATTTATGATATTTGGTGGATCCTGGGTTACATGAATTAATCATGTGTGCAAGAATGTGGGAGTGTATACACCCTGAAGCCTAAGAATGTGCAGCTTTAGTCTGTAGCCGAATGATTAAACTTATTACTAGAAATATTTTGTATGTGGATATTTCAAATAATATACCTTGTCAATACCTATTATCTTGAATACAGTATAGTAGTATCGCTAAGCTCTTGTCAGTACTTAATATATTGGTCAACATTGGATATCTTGGTTAGTACAGAATATATTGATCATCTTACAAAACACAGAATGTCTTTTTGATATGTAATATTTTAGTTTACACTTGACATCTTGGGTATGATCTGAAAATCTTTGTGAAAATGATCAATGCCAGTGCTACCCAATCTTACATTGGAAATAACTATGCGAATAGACTAGCATGTTTATTCCAAATTCTGTCACCTATGGGTGAAAGATTCCCGCTGTGATGTAAAACAAAACAATAATTCATTCATTATTCCAAATTGCTTTTTGTAGTTGAGGCCTGCCCCATGTTCAGCTCATTAAAACCACAGGATAGCTGACCCAGTTTCCATGGAACAAATGTGTTTGAATCAATACAACAAATATTTGTCCACCATTGCATCATGTGTATATAACACGTGGTTAGACGGTGGTTAGACTCTGGTCCAAAGTACAGGCAGTAGGTGTTAGACTAGGTGTTAGACTGAGTTGGGAGACAACAATTGGAGGTCACTTTGGCCACATGCACAGCCAAACTCAAGGATTATGTTTCGTTAGGTCAAGGTTGATAACTATTTTATCGTGCTGTAATACTATCTACATGTTATATTTAGCTTTCCCTATTTATTATGGTTGAAGGGTATTCTAATATCAGACCAGTTGCAGACTAACAGTATATTTGTCAGTGAAGTGAAAAAAATAAAGGCTTTAATTCCTTTTTAACATTCTAAATATTTTTCTCATCCAGAAATATTCTATGCAGGAATATAAAATGAGCAAATGTCCAGTTAGAATGTATTCAATTATGTCCAGTTTAACAAACCTCGTTAACTTTCCCATTATATACATTATATTTCCAATTGAATACGAAAGAATACTTAAGAAATATTTCAATGGACAATTTCTGCCGAGTTCGTCCATTCGTGATGTTTCTATGATGAAGTTATGATCACTCCACTGAAGACTGTTGTTATTTGCCACCTCTAACAGTATACAGAGCCTCCAGGTTCATGCCGATCTATCGATACATGCTGGATATTTCCAGGCTTAATGTCCCTGCCCAGCCACCATCACACCCCAGGGACACACACGATACACCGCTGTGAAAATACACCAGAAATATTGGTAATGCAAGCAGGTTTTATTGGCTGTTGAACACGTTGAAGGTGAAATAGATACTGTATAGTGAAGCTCTGGCTAGACGGCATGCATATTCTACAGCTATTAATATGAATCATGGATAATAATGCGTGAAGTCGAGCGACTCCCAAAGGCCAAATTGTGATACCATGCAAGAATAAGCAAATGTATGCAGTATCATGTGTACATGAACAAATCAATTAAATTGCGCTTAGCATGGGAATGTTGAAATTCCCTTTTGTACCACCATCGGTGTATTGACAATTTGATAGGTTTTCCGCCTTTTCAATGATTTGATGGTGAACGTGTCTGCAAGTTCTCGTGGTTGTAGTAATTTTGTTTCCGTATCATTGATCCATTGGGTTGATATACTTGTGCTGTAGTCCTTTGAGAAGCTGAAATATTATGGAAACAGACAAACTATAGTTATATAGTACACCTCAAGTATTTGCTAAACTCAAGTATTTGCTAAATGATTATAGACAGTAAGCATAATGATGAGATCATAAGTGATCATCTTAATGACTTAAACATTCAGATGAGCATATACAATAGGAAGTTTCGATCAGTCTTTTGTAAAGACTGATAATTTATGATACAAGTGATGAATCTTGAAAGCAGGCATAAAACTCCAATCCCCCCAAATACATGTGACGTTCCTCAGCAATTTGGATATTGACTTGCTTAATTGTTCACGGCAAAGGTCTTGTGCTGGCTATTTGAGTGAGAATAGTCCTGTTCAAGAAACCTTCCATGAACAATTTTGCCATATTGGCTGGGGAATAAAGAATGTTCAGTTCTTTATTATACATGTACTGTGTGAATAGAGATTCAGTTACTTCTAGAAATGATACCCTGGTCCCGCGCATTACATGAGACGACCTTGACCTGTATTTCAGATATGGCAAGATCCAGAGTGTGAAGCTCCACCTGCACAAAGAGAGCGATGGAGGTCCGGCAGCCACCGTGGCCTTCATGGACATAAAGTCCGCGTCCAAGGCCCATGGATCGGATAACATCCTGGACAACAGTTCCCTGAGGACGGAGTACTGCGAGGGATCCACCACCGGAAGCATCGTCACGCGGACTCGTGAACCGGACCGTGCCACGTTTCACGTACCGGCTGCGAGCACGCCCAGAGGAACCGGACCTTTCCCTTGGCAAAAGGGGTAAGTTTGACATTTCTGCCTGCCGATGTTGGTTGATGGTGGTGTTTCTATCGTGGGGATGGAGTCTGTCGGTCAGCGTTCTCCCACCGAGGAGAGCCGGACTACGCTCCTCCTTGTCACTGTGTACTGTAGTAGTCTGTCTCTATCTTCCACAACAACAATAAAAACAACAACACCCAACCCGTAAACCAATTGCAACACGTAGAACATTTAGTCCTGATTTACCCTTTGGTTCATCTTCTTCAGTGTTCACAGAAACATTTAACTCATTCAGATAGCCGTGGGATTGTCATGCAAACCAGATGTAGATGGCTCTTCGTCTACGTTAACTAGAATAGGTTGAAAGACCCAAGAAAAATGTTTAATCCATAGACCTTTGAGCTGACATTCGGGTGCAATGAAATTTTCTAGACTTTGAGTTTGAGTGGGCATTTAGTTACTTTTCTGTTGCTGGGCAGGCACTCAAGTTGCGACTTCCGTGGAGTACCGTCTCTTCCTGCCTGGACGCTTTTACTAACTGCCATTTTGGAATTTTGTTTGGATCACTGTACGCCTAGCTACCGTACACCAACCTTTGCCTTTGGTCGGTTTTGTTTTGTGCTGTGCGTGTCCAAGTAAATCTTCAATTGTGTGCTTTAGTTGCTATTTCACATGTGACAAAAACACTTTTTTATTTTGTTCCCTTCCTATGTGTGGACCGTTGTACTCTCTTTTTGGATATATTCACAAGGAATACATACCTCCAGTGTACGCTCTCCATCATGGATGTTATTTTCCACCCGCTCAATTGGAGTTCTTATCCTGGATTATAACCGCTGACTGGATTATGTTACTGGACGTATCTCCTTGTCTGAAAGTACCTAACTCTTACATTTCTTTGCACGCTTACAGGCAATATCGCCAGGTATAACGTTGTATGGATATTCCTGTCGGCGTGCACTAATGCCCAAAACTGTACTCGATTTTGTCGCCATTTTGTTTCGGATGTACTGTTTAAATGTCTAGCAGTGAAAAAGTCGGATATTTACTCGCTTTGGATTTATTTACCCGGAGTACACTGCCAGATGGATTTTACATACGGAATGGATTTTATGCAGCAGCGAGTGGCACTTGTGTACACACAGACGGACAGACAGAAAGACGGACTGTGAAGCAGACACAACTATGAGACTGGAGTACATTAAAGAGGTGTTTGCTGTGTGTAAGCTGGTACCGACCTAGCACATCCTCGCGGCCAATGGAGTACTTCTACCTCACTGGAGTACGGGATCTGTTACTGGAGTAAAATGGATGTACACTGTCTGGAGTTGTTCGCAGCCATGGATGGTACTGTACTATACTGGTGGTGTGATGTAAGCCTCCCTGGATACTGTGGACCATGGATACACTGCGGGATGCTGTAGCTGAAGAGGACGACACCAGCAGGAGGTTCACTCCGGGGTACAGCAACTCCTGCCTACAGTGGAGACCTCGGGCAGGACCACCACCAACAGCTGCAGGGTACCCAGTCCAGCATCTACTCCTGCTCTCCCTGCTGCCTGGGGTCCACTGGGGTCCACTGGGGGTAGTTTGCCCTGCCTGATGCTGCCCGGGGTCCACTGGGGGTAGTTTGCCCTGCCTGACGCTGCCTGGGATCCTTGGGGGTAGTTGCCCCGCATCACCAATACTGCTCTGGATGTTGGGGAGAGCCAGTGACAATTTCTGCTTGATACAGAAGGAAAAAGTGTTTTGATTTTGACATTTTGTTTTTGCTAAAACTGAGAGATCTTAGCTATATGACTCTATTGCAAACATTCAAAATGACTTACTCAATTGTGCATGAATTTGTGTTTATGGTATGCATATTTTCTTTAATTTTTATTTAACCAGACATTTGTAATCTAATGAAACAAGCCGTCGATAAGTTATTTTCCTACTGCTATAATAACTTTTATCTCAAATTATTTATGGAAATTTGTACTGATTTTTTAAAACAATATTTTTATAGACACATGTAAATGAGTAAAGGCATGCAATCACATATTTCCATAATTTTTATTTACAAAACGCACCTAATTTTGAGCGAGTAAGTTCAGTTGGCATTATTAGCATTGTATTTTTTCCAGAGATTGTTTTGATAGGGGCGTTCAATGCTAGTCATATGTGAGTTCAATGCTATTCATATGTGAGAACTGTATCCACAGCTGGCTGCCTCCTCAGAACTTGTTTGACAACTTTCGATTTTATCAAATTGTTCAGCATGGTTGGTAAACTGATGCAATATATATCTTTTGGCTAAAAGAACTAGTTGAGAATATTTGATGATTAGTTGAGTTCGCGGACAGTCGACTGTTACATGAGGTAGTCGACTAGTTGGGCTATTTTCTGTATTTAAAACAAAACAAAACACAAAATCACTTACCGTACTAGCAGCGAAGACATCTACTGATCTAGCATAAATATTTCAAAATAATATGCAGTATTTATGATTTGCTGTGATTAGTTATTGTGATTAGTTATTATGATTAGTGGTACTCTAATCACGTTTCTCACAAAATGGTGGAATACAAAGTTGGGTCAACAACACCCAGGTATATTCAACTTTCATTAAGTTAATACATTTACTGAATGTGTTTGTATTTCTTTCTCTTATTGCCTAAGTTCTTTGGAAACTATTTGTAATGGAATTCATTTGACAACATGTTTTGCATGGTGGCAAATAGGTTGTTCTAAAATGCAGAATACTCTGTCATGGCAAATCAGGGTTAGAAGTTCCCACTCGCCCGGCGGCTCGATCCATTTCTCCTAATGTCAAAGGTATCCTGCAGGCTAGTAGACATTTCATGTTGTTATTTATATAATTATTCGAGCAAGTGCGTTTTAACGTTAAGTTTCATCACAGTACATCTCGAAAAGAAAGTTTACAATGTGAGCTAAACACACGGCATGACACACATTTCCACATACTTGTAAGATGTTACCAATCACACCATATTCAGCGTAATCTGGTAGTTGTTTTAGACCTAATATTTTCCCATGTAAAATGTGTCATGTCAATCTGATTTGAATAAACTAGTATAGATTATGCTATTTCCATATTACGGCAGACAAAACAGTACATCCGTTGTTCACTCTGAACTGAGGGAGCGTAAGGTTGGTCAGTGAGAGTGAATGGAGTTTAACGTCGCTGCAGGGGGTGCTGGTTGGTGGAATGAACAACACCCACGTCATGTGACGTCGAGAAGCGTATGCCATTATATGACCATTGGATATTTTAATGTTTTGTTCAGACAGATTATTCACTAGTGAGACTTGATAAACTAACTTTAGAACTTACTGGCTCGAATAGTGATACAAATAACAAATGTTATGATTTCTACTAGCGCTTAGGATACCTTAGCATTGGAAAAAATGGCCCGGGTTAGTGGGAATTTTGATCCTAGGATAAGTAGCTTGTTGAATAAATTACTAATTGTAGTAACTATCTGTGATTGTATGCCTTTAAATTCTTTCTTTCAAAATTATTTTTTAGGGTATCAGTAGCAGTAATAATTTGCGATGTTTATTGTCATTACTGTCTAGACCTGCTATCCCGGGGTTGGGGATAGAGGGGGTGGAGAATGTTCATGTCCTAATAGCATATTATGCTAATGTCCTTGAGAAGTCATTTTGATAATGCAGAGTGTTTGTTTGTACGGCTATTTCGGCAAACTGGCTACAGGTTTGTCCTTGTTCTATGACATGCAGGAAATGAACTGCCTCCCCGGCATTCCTCAAGACTACACATTGGACTGTGGCCAAGCTCTCTGAATACCTAGCACAGGCAATGTTGTTGGGAGCCAGCTAAAGTGATGCAGATGGCTTTCTATGTTAGCAGGAAGTTGTGTTGTGTGTACGCTCAGTCCCTCTGTTGCCTGTGGAGTTGGCTGTCCCGTTTTCTCTGTGAATCAGTACAGAGGGAAACTTATGCAACACAAGAAGACAACTATTTTTGCTATCAGTGTATTTTTGCAATTTATTGTTAAAGGTATTGTTTGTTTTGTTTTCAGACTGTGATAATATCATATTTTATGTGATGTTTTATTTTTTTTACATTTACTATCTTGTTGATTTTTAGTACATTTTATGAAATAAATTTGTAAAAGTTTTTATATTTCAAGTGTCTTGTTTGATTGCGACGAGAGATCCACAGAAATTCAATTTGGTCAAAATATGCATAGCATACTGATGTTTTCCGTGGCAACCAACTCCCACACTTCTGACCGACTTTCAAACAAATGACCTCTAAAATACACTATATGGCATCAGAAATCTTACAACTACTTGAGTAAGTCATAAAATTGATAAATGTATGCTAAATCTGATCTATATTTCTCGGTCATTACGACTTAAGTTTATACATGCCTGGAGGAAAACATTTACATTTCCCCCACTCCCCACTCCCCCATTCTGTGAACACTGTAAGGATATGTATCAAATTTAATAATATGAATCACACCAACACTACAGATTATTATCTAGTACTGAATATAGTATAAACAGTACATCATGTACTGAGATAGAAAATGGCCGACTGTCCTCTTTTCGTGACCTTTCACGCTATTCTGATAATTGAGAATTCGGAAAATTGTCGTCCACTTTCCTGTGTGTGTGACTACCATTTCTTTCTATTTTATTGCTCGACCTTTTTTAAATGACGGACCATACCAATTGAAGATGTTCCGTTATGATTAATGAGTAATAATTCGAGCACGTTGACAAAGGAAAGAAATGGAGTTTATTATGTTTGTGGACGTGTGTTTTAGCCTGGAGGATAGAGACTCCTGTGAGTGGCATGTTTACTGTATCTAGTTTGTGACTGCTGGAAGTATGTCACCATGTCCATCAGATGTACCAGTCGCTTAACTCATCTCTTATCCTTTATCATGTTTATCCGCATTATACACAATAAGGTACTTTATTTGTATACAAAGGTAATTTCTGGTATACCATCTTCCTTTCATCCACTACTGACTGCGTTTCTGTTGTATACAAAGTTACCCTACTTTGCACATTACGCTACCTCCTTCCATCCAGGTTAACAGATTGCGGACAGCTAGGGCTTTTCTTATAAATATTTATTACTATTAGTACTGGCCATGTGTAGTATTTGAATTCTTACATTTCTTTGCCTAAGACATGGTATACCAGGGTTTCTCCGAACGCGCAATCCTGCGTCCCATACGCAAAAATTGCAAGTTTGGATGCACTTTATTAATAAATTGTTGATAAGTATGTCAACATGCGTCCCAGGGACTCTAAAAAATTGAAACCTAAGTGGAACCCTGTATACAGTGTAGGAAAAATTGATTCCAATCATTTGACATGTTTTGAGTGTTATCATAGTGTATCCTTGTTTATTTTGGTTACTATTAAATTATGACAAAGGAATAAGCTGCTAGGCATGACAAACATTATGTATCTTTATGTTGCATTGAGTAATATTTCAACTGCGCATTTATAACACCTGATTTATTGGTCCGTATGCTAGATATGTTATCTGCTCCATGATACGAGACTAGACACTGCTTTAGAAACAAGACAAGTTTCAACACTTCACGACACACCCCTGGTTGAGAGGCAATATTTGACAACCTGTAAGATGGGCTTGTTTGCTAGACAGTCGCGGTCTGCATGTGCGGCCTTATTTGGACATTTGTTAAAGCGAATGTCTGGAGTCGCTTCCTTCCCTTGCTGAAGAATTATGATTTCATAACTAGCTGCATCTAAAGATAATGTTATTCAATCATGGCACTCTCAGTTATGTTATTACGATAATATTTATTTAAATCTACCGTTAAACCTTGAACAGTTGTTCTTGTAAACACGACAATATTGACACGGCGGAGGTGTATAGATTTCTTTCTCAATGGCTATGACCTATTAGTATTAATGATGTCTTTCAAGTAGACTTATTGATTTTGGCAAACTTGCAACGTCTTATACAGATGCAAATGTGCTATTGATTGTAAGATCTTATCACAACTGCTGGATATATATCACAAATAACATTTTAACATTAGCTCAGTGTTTCTTTCCTCCATGCTGTGTCGTTCAATTCTTTCAGCTACCGGTTTACTGTCTGGCTTGTCATGTAATTATTTATTGCACGGGAGGTGCATATTATAAAGCTGGCATTGTTCCCAGCCCTTTGATAATTGCATGGAATTATCAGCTTATCCCTGCCAATGTTATGCAATGTGATATTATGTCACCCGTTGCTGCAGGTTGAGCCATCATCTACTGTTGCACAATACTCGTACACAGCGGTTCCTCCTGGGGGGACTTCTAGTACAGCTGCCGAGCTGTAATCTTGCCAAGGCTTGCATTGCCAGGCATTGTTCAGCCGGTGGTGGCAACCATCCTGGAACCCAGCTAGGCATATTGCCTGTTGATTGGTTTCCACAATCATAATAGGCTTTTTCGTATCCAGGATTTGCATGTTGATGGTCAATTACGAGCCGCATTGTCCACGGCCATGGGCGTTAATCAATGATATCATATACTGTGACTTTGCTGGTGAAGGGAATATAGGGTGTCATTCAATAAGTGCTAGAAAGGTGGACGTGGTAATGGGCATATAAATATGGGGCTCGTCGTGACGGTATTGATTATTGGATTGCGACCTATGCTAGGGAATATTTATTCATTGTGAATTTATCATAATGCAGACGAAACAATATGATTGAAACCAGTGTGGTTATTATTCTGTGGGCAGTACGAGGTATTATTTCTGCGTGGTAACGATGGTAACAGGTGGCGTCCGTTCTGACCAGTGTATATTGATGCTGTGTTATTTATTAAAAAGAATCGATAACGCACAATGCAGCATTACAATAGCAGTACAGTATATTTCAACTACGAAACCTGAACTATGAAACCCGGTAACATTTTGATACTAACAGTTAAAGACATTACATGAAAGCCACGTACTGATATAATGCTAGAATTCCATCATGGTTGTTCCAATAGTGAAAGGTGACCCATGCCGAGACTTGGCTTCTGGTAATTTGATTGCCTTAACTCAGTGTCTGGTTGTCCTAGCAACTGCACAAGGATCAGGATTAATTATTGATTTTCTTTCTCTGGTTTGCTTCTGGAGGGAATAAATCTAATTTGCAGCTTTTTTATTCTTCGATTAGAAGCCGGGGAAAATTGTTCAGTGTGTGGGTAGGTGAGGACATCAAATGAAAATAGATTGATCGGGGCCTGCTTCTGTTGTCGTGGCGGTGGCGGGTGAATAGGACCATGTGAAGACGGTCGCCACTCCATCACATCCTGCAGCTCCATCCCGCTCATCTGCTGCTGATGCCCAGTGCTGCCATAAAACCTGATGACGCTGCCAGAACAGCTCCCAGAATGGCCGGTCGATAACCATGGTGGCACACCAGATGATATTCTGCTAAATATAGGGCTGATGTACTATGTTGAATATTAAATTCCGCTCATTCTGAACGTATCGCATGATTTGGTTAACAATTTATGGAATGGACTTTTTTTATGTTCAGTATTCTGGATTTCAATATGATTCATCTTTTTTTTTTACATAATGAATATTTCAAACAAAATGAACAGTATGGATGCTACATATGAATAGTATAATGCTTTCATTACTGATTTGCATTGAAAGTAACATGTGTGTAATGTAAATAGTAAGAAATAAGAGAATCCCAACATGGCCATTATCAGCATATTTTTATCATGCTACATTTCATGACATATTTTTTTAAACCTTTATTATGTCAATACAGTTTTATCTGTCATTTCCCATGAGCGGTGGTTTATTGACACGTGTCCAAAGTACACTTATTCTGAAACAGCTGTCACATATTTTATCAAATTTCCCAACCACATGCTGTGGAATGATATTGATGAATACATATTTCCACAATACACTTATCGACCCACACATTTTGAAACGTTTGGCAGTTAAGTTGTTCATAACCATAGTCTCTTTCCCTATGGTGTGTGTACGTTAGGAGATTGTTTCGATGACTGGCAGCTGGTTCAGATGTCCAATTTCCGCCTTGCCCTCGAACCGCCTCCACCATGTTGAATACTGTAGTTGTGCAGCAAGGCATGTGCGTGCGCGTGTGTGTGTGTTAGCATGTGTGTGTGTGTGTGTGTGTGTGTTAGTTATGTCGATATTCTCCATACAGCTGTCACCATGTAATCCCCAGCACAGCATTGCTACATCGTGACTAATAGATAACCCGTAGAAATAACGCACAGAAGTGTCTGACAGTGCACAGAAGTGTCTGACAGTGACTAAACACCCGTACTCAGATCACGGTATATTTTCAACAGGAGTCTCTTTCCGGTATATTTTCAGCAAGAGTTGAAAAGCTTCTTCTATCTTACACCTGCTTAATAGATTTAGTTTTTAAAAACATTTCGAGATGACTGCAAGATAGTCCAGGTTGAGAATCTGCTTAGCGAGGATTATGATTATGATGAAAGCGAGACTGGAGTAGCTATATTTGACATTGTGCCCAATGGGAAGGAAGACTTTGAAGAGTTTCCTCATCTGTTTCCTTCAATACGTCGTACATTACCACCATAACAGGACATCGTGACCGGCTTCTGTCCTTCACACGACCGACATGACCGACACGACACCACACGACATGACTGAGAAGCATCTCAAGCCCAGGAGGGCGGTCACATTGTAACGTTGATATATTTCCTCGTCAGTCAGTCATGCAACAGTGTTGATGGCCGCGTACCACCGACGGTAACCTTTATGCAAAAAATACCACTAAACGCTGTGTTCCCTCTTTCAAAACCCATTTATCTCAAGTCACAATTTAGGTCAGCGGAGACCGCCTGTAGCGATGTTTTCGATGGGGCGTGTTACCACATTAGCCAACTAACATGATTATCGTTCATCGAATTCATACCAGTATTGGAAGTCGGAAGGGTGCATTCTATCGTGTAAGCATTTTTAACCATCGACAGAATGCTCTAGTGATAATCATTCCACAGTTGAGTGGCGTCTATATTGAGCAGATGCTGTTAAATCGTGCGTTCTAACCAGTGCATGCCATATCTCAGTACTTTGGCATCACCACCACCACCACCACCACTCGAAGCGGGCGCCATTTTTCACTATTAAAATACTTTGTGCAGTGTTGGTAATTGGAGTGAAACCAGTAACATGGATCCACATACTCGGTTTACTGGCAGATGCCCCATCATTCCTACAGCATGTACTACTTGTGATTGGTTAATATCAGCGGGCAGGACGTACCATGGTTTCAGACCTGTAACAGTGTAACAGAATCCAGTGTAACACACAGATCTTGCTTCAATCTCCTGGCTTCTTGTGTTGTTAAATAAACACAGCTTTTAAATTTGAATGGAATGCTTGTCTGCTCTGTTGGTGGAATTTGGGAAATTGCTGGTGTTTTTTTTTCCTCTTCTTCTACAGCACAGGAGCACTTGATTTATTCGCTGTGACTTCAAGGGTTTTATAATATGTGTGATGAATAAATGGGACAACGGATAACATACAACATCGGGTTACAGTGTTTGCTAAGAGTATTACGGCCTAGGATAGTATTGCAAGATTTTAACTTGTATTTGTGTCTGTATTGCCAACAGGATATTGTTTTCTGTATACAAGCTACATCAAAGTATTTATTCCAATCATTAAAATTATTAATATTCCAGTGCCTTTAATTTATTAATTTAATTTAGAAAGTTATTTTTATTTTTATTTTTTTTTGAAGAGCAAACTTCACAACTGACAGCAATAATATTACCGTACTAGAAATTTGAGAACAAAGCCTTTTTTGTCTGTGATCTCTAATTGAAAGTTCAGCCCCGAGGCAATGCCCTTAGTTTGTTCAAACAATACCATTACGCAGTGGGAACACATGCCACATCCACGGCTGTTTGTCATTAGTCCAGCTGGGAGATGGTTAACCATGTTAACTCTCCCCGTGCTCACCCATGCCATTCACAAGCATAACATTATTGATTTCTAGTTCAATATTTGTTGATATTTAGATCAATACCTAGAAGAAAATAATGTACATGTCTTTGTGGATGGATGTTTAACTACTGCCGACAACATCGATAGTTTGCCCGTTTGAAGAGAATACTTTGTGTACTTTATGGGGAATGCTACACTAATTCTATGCTGTCGATTGAACATGACATTTGAATAATTAACCAGAACTTTGTGGAACGTTGATAATACGCTTGCCCTATGCAGCAATACAACTTATCCACAGTGGGATGGAACGAGGGCATCCTAATTCAAGTACAACAGTAATAATCTGTCTGCTATTGACGTAGATAGTATTCGGTACAGACAGACATTCGTGAATGTGTGTGGAGAGATTACACGATGACATACAAGTCTAGTGTTCAGTCCAGAGCGAAGTACAAGTGATATCTGTTTCTGTCTCGGATGATACGCATCCTAGATACGCTGGTGTATAGTGTGGTCATTGTGATACAGTATTTTGATATCGTGTATGTTGTGTATTATAAATACATCATAGTCTATCTATCTGTATTATATACATTGAGGGTGTATTTCGATATCGTGCAAGTCATATCTACATTTGGTCAACGTCCTCTTGACCTCAAATAGTGATCACTTTGTAAATTGTCTGTTCTTCTTAGAAAAGTATTCAATTTTGAATGTAGATATTACTAAGAAACTATTTCGGTCACCTACAACTACCTTATGATAAGGCTATCTGAGACATGGATCAGGAAAACAGCTCGCCCCATGTTCTCGTATCCTAGTAACGGCACCACCACCAGAACATATTCAATGCGTACATTTCTTCGTCCATACACATATCGAAAGGCTGGGTGGTTTTGAAAGGAAGTGGCGACTGTTGAAATCTCTGTTGTTACAATGAAACACTGCCTGGATGGGTGGCTGCTGTGTGTGTGTATGCGTAGACTTGCGTGTGTGAGTGCGTGTGTGCGTGTGTTTTCCATTGCCTGTCAAGATCAGGTAGCCAATGTGTGGAGGACTGTATAGAGGGCCATACAGAGGGCCATACAGACAGGACTTCACACAGGACAAAAGAAGAGCAATGGTTGGCTGGACATGTAGGGCGATAGAGCCTTCCACAATACGTGTACTGATCCTGGCAGAGAAAGAGGTCTTTGTTCCGCTATGTTTGATGAAGAAAGAGATAGCCCTGACCTTTGAGGTTCACCAGTTATGTTTGGTCTGCATTATGGGGAAACTGCCTGACAATGTTCAGGCAAACAATGTGTTAATATGGTGGGGGGAATTCACAAAGCATATATTGCGATGCTGCTTTGACTGATCAACTGAATTAAGTCAATAGTCGTATAAATTGATGAATCATCCACAACAGTACAACACAAGAGGTGTTTCAGTACAAATTTTAGGTTATACGAAAATGTATATCTTCAGTAGTTTGTTCAATAAATAAATAAAGTACAAATTACAGATTAAATAATCAATATTTCACAGTTTTCTTTTATCCCAAATCTTGATGAAATATTTATTGGTACGTCTTGATATTGGCTTGACCATGTCTAAAGTCTGTTTGGTTCTTATTTGTTCAAATTAATCTATAAATATATTTTCACAAAGCCTGAAAATCATAGATACAGCTTCAGTTGGGCTCTGTAATAAAAGTTAAAAAACATATTTTAATTTTCTTTCTCTAATAGAGTTGAGATTAATTCGCAAGCTTTCAAGAACAACTTGAAATTTGGCCAATAACTAACTGATTCTTTCTTCAACATTCTTTAAAAGAAGGAAATTGCCTCTGAATATTTCAATGTGTAGATCCTGTTGACAATTAAGCAATAAATACATCACGAGGTTGTCCTGAGAAAACTGTTATGCATGTAGAGCACTGACACAGTCGACTACTGGAAATATACTATGTTTGAGTGTGATCACAAATGGAAGTTTTATTTATTTTTAATAAATGGCTATTTTCAACATCTATTTTGTTATTGAGATTTTTCTGCACCAAGAAGTGAAATGTCACTTGCCATGTTTCCATGACAACCATACACTTAACATTTCAATCAGAATTCTAAAAGCGTTTCTAAATGTCATTGAAAGGACTCTTGATAGGCTTCAGAATGTTCAGAAATATTTCCCGGTGACCGTTGTAAATGGAGTCGTCCTTTGTAACAGGTAGCCCCGAATAACATTACTGAAATTCCAGCGAATAACGACTGTCCGTACTTCTGAATCTGGGGTTCAATAAATTGACTGTCGGCCAGGAAAATCTCATTTCAGTTTGAATACAGATGACAGCTCCATCACCAGCTCCAGACACTCGCTGCCTGGGCTCACATCCAACTCCCAATTACGCTAATGGCCTGGTAGCCATGGCAACGTCTTTAGAATGGATCCTGCCTTCAAATCTTTGTCCAGGCCATGGCTGCTGTGTGTATGCTAGCCTGGACAGCTACATAATGGAACAGGAATTGTCCTGGAAACAATAGGCCATTGGAAAGAGTCATTTGTTCTCCCGCACAATCAGAAATGATCACAATCAGAAATGATGTATTGTTAGTGCAAAACAAGTCCCAGGGAATAGGCAGCTAGCTATTCACTGGTCCTTCTCTCAGCCGATCAGGAGACGTTAATGTACTCTTTCTTGTCGTGTACATTAAAGTCCAGTGTTGGTCTCGCCACCCACTGCTTACTCGTGACATTACGGATATATATCCTAGTGAAGACGGCCATACAAGAATACAAATAGAAACACGTTAAATTTAATGTAATTTTAAGAATGGAAATTTTGCAAGTACATTTAAATTTATTGTAGATGCGACAAAGGAATTCCTATTGAATGATAAGAAGTGAACATTAAAGTGTTAATGACATAAGACTTTGCAAGTATGCTGAATGTGCTTAATATAGAGACCGAGCCATAAGAATATTAATGTTGTAAATGACTGCAGAGTGAGACCAGACTTTGATGACTTGGAAGTTATTGTCTTGGTTGGTCCAAGTGTGAAGTTTTACGAGGGAATTAACCTAGTTCAGTCGCTGGGATGGATTCTCGTTATTGTCATGCCACGAGTACAATGTCATATCTGGGATATATCTGGAATATCGCGACATTACATGGGCAGGCTTTCCAGCAGAGATTATTGGAGAAGCCGTGATTGGTCGTAACCAGATGATATCAGTGAAGTCCATGAGTACACCTGGAGAATATTGACAATAACTGATGGTATCACACACCGCTGTTGTAGGCTGGAAAATGAGTTTAAAAAAAAAAATAGTATTGATTATTCAATTGCAATCCTTTGACATAGGAAATAAGTGAAGTAATGTATGGATTTTGTTTACATTCAGCTTCATTATTTATGCAATACGATCCCCTAATGTAAGGTAATTCCGGTAATGGATGTTTTAATAGTCTCACGGTAGCGCAGCTGTGGAATGCTTTACATTCCAAACTGTTCTTCCAGTGCATAGTAAGCTAAACACAACAAGGATGGCAGGTACACCAAGGATGTAACACAGTATGCTATAGGGAGAAGTATTTTCTGATCAACTTATCCTACTGTTGAGTGAAGAAGTGGGGAGGTAATGTTGGCTTGATGAGGAGGAACACGTCTTTGTGGGGGTAGACTGAACTGTGGCTTGCTGTGGTGAAGCTAAGTGCAGGATGAAGCCTGCAGGCTCTGACCAGACTGACCGCCTGGACCTGCACTGGACCTGCACTGGACCCGCACGTTACCTTTGCCCTGATCACGCCTGGAGGCTGAGCTGCCCCTACAGTCATCGGCCACCTGGGAGTCATTGCCACCTGACTTCTATCAGTACCGGCCGAGCTAGCTTCCGCTCGTTTGTGTCAGATTTCTGGGACTGGAAGCCCAGGTTTTATAATTAAAATCGATGAATACTTTGCCAATCTTTTCTTTCGGCTTTCTGGAACCTCAATATTTTCTTTCTGCTTTCTGGAACCTCAATATTTTCTTTCTGCTTTCTGGAACTGTTTTCATGTCATTCCAAGGAAAGCTTCGACCATTACATTAGTTCTGGAATAATATTTAAACAGGTCCAAATCCAACCGACCCGAGTTCTCGAATATAGATCAGCTTTTATTTACTAGATGTAGGCTTTAGAAAAATACCACTGGCAAAGAAATGTGCTATATTGTCCGCTTATGGATTTGATGAAGTAGAAAGATACTTCCTGCCCCTTCCTCTTCGGCAGCGACAACGTTAAACTCCATATTCACTCACTCAATTCCTCTTCTGCTCATCGACAGTACAGGACTCCAGTCACAAGCCTAGTGCCAGACGTCCAACCTAGGTTTACAAAGGTCATGACACATAGTTTACAATTAATGGTGCTATTATCTGGGGGTTTGATGGATGACTGTGAACAGTGATGAACTGAAACTGTCAGCACCACAGTGAACCAGGGTGTGGACACGTAGCAGGCACTTAGTTCACTCATTGACAGGTGAAATGTTTAGTTCACTCATTGACAGGTGAAATGTTTATTCAAGAAGAGAAAGTGTCGCCCACCAATGTATAATCAAGTGCATTGGTTTCCAAAGTTCATGGTCAACCAACGGTATCCTGTTTCAGAAAATCATTTGGCCACCTGATCGTGCATTGTGTTGGCAAACTATTGGTAATTTTATGTTGTCATTGTCACAATTCAAACATGAAACAAACTCTTAAAGGGCAAGACCATAATGATTTAAAAGTAGTTTCTTTCAAACGTTTATGGTCTCTAAAAATAGATTATATTATTATCTTCTCAGAAATATATAAAAATACTGCTGTTTTTAGTTCTTTGTATTATATTTTTTTAATTGAAATACATACATTTAGACACATCCGAAATCCATGTACTGGGAACGCAACCGACCGGTTATACGGGGGTTGACTGTAGATTATCATATGTCGGCCCCTATATCGGCCCAAGACTCACATTTATCAACTGAAAGGTGATTTAATAAAGATTTACCTGACCAAAAGTACGGGAAATGGAGAACAAAGGAAAGGTGTACTTAAGGCTTTAATTTGAAAGGCATTCACCAGTGACTGTCATCAGAACTTTGTAAAGAAAGTACCCTTCGTTGAGAAATGAGAAATAGTTCACCTGAGATGTGTGCAAATACTGATCAGAAATTTCTAGCGTTGCCTCGGCATAGTAAAAGACGTACTTTAGAGCACCTGCTATACAAGTGACGTTATTTAGAAGATACCTTCAAAGAAATGTACTGTTTGTGACTTATTGTAATAAAACTATAATTACAGTCGAATCACCGAATGTATTTAATTTTCATTTATTTCTGGTTGACTTAATATTTAATCTTGATATGGTGTCAGGTATTATGAAACACCTATGTTAATTTTTATTTTATTTCAGTAAACCTGAAGAACAGAGTACCGGTACAAGTGGTGAGCTTTTAGACCGTGGTGACATCAGTCTGCCTTAACCTGCGCATGAGTACCGGTAGTCCAAAACTAACATACAGTGCTCCCTCAATATAACGCTGAAGTTGGGGTCCATGACATGCCACCCGCGTTATAATACCTGCGTTATATCA
>JAVCKZ010090485.1:0-11787 GCA_034780755.1 Lepetodrilus elevatus
TTCCGCTCGGGAGGGATAATCTGTTGCCCACTGCAACTGGGGGCTACCGCCTAGGTAACGTACATGTTATGTACCTTACCTCTGTCTTGTCCATGTGTTTAATTATTTATGTATTTTGTTATCTGTATTCTCATGTACCACCGTTTGGAGAAAAAATAAACAAGTTTCAAGTTTCAAGATAATATAAATATGCATTACCTATGACCCATGCGTAGTAGTCCGTATTCAGTTGCAGGGAAAGCCCAGTCAACTTGGCAAAGGTGTTCTTTCCTACGTTCCGTACATCAGCAAGATTCAAAATACTCGATCTCTCCAACTTGCTCAAACGTCCTCCCTCCGTCTAGAAACAGAAAGAAAATATTTAAAGTAATTTACCTCCGTTTTCTTTTACAATCAGGTGTGCAGTGATTAGAAAGTCCATTTGCATGAGTGATGGGTCTTTAACCACGACATCGTGATATTATCAGATATATCCTATGCTATGTAAGTCAGCTATATCACCCATCGACACGCCGGAGCAGGAATCTGTGGTAGATAATTACAACAGTCAGTAGAAGCTGCGTAGTATGTGAAACGATAATATATTATTGCCCAGTATACATGAAGTTGTGGCATGACGACACAGTAAATGTGTAACATAGTATCCATTCAAATTATCTTGAATGTATTCGAATGACAAAGACTTATTTAATTATAAGTAGTGTCCAATGTATAGGGACTGGAACAGTACTGCTTACCGTAGAGGTTTAAAAATATAAGCTACAACAACGAGGATGGATAGCGATTACTAGTAAAACTATTAACTGAGATAAAGCGATGGGTACAGTACTATAAATGCACAATGCACTTTACCAGATCACCGCAGGGATAGTCCATTGCATCTGAGGTATTCGACAAAGCGACGTAGTACATCATGATTCCTATATCGGACTCGAACCCAGACCAGAGTAGACTGACTGTCTCATTCGAGTCTATGAACTTCTTCATTGTAATCTTCCCAGCTGCAACAAAACACACATTTATCTACTGATATAATACATAACGCGTACACACATAATGTGATTAGTACACATGCTATTTTGACCGTTGATCTTCTCTAGTGTATTCATATGTATGGATCCATTAGTTATGGCATTCTATCAACAATGGAAGAAGCATCCCAACGCCATACGTACGTACAAGTATTATATTGATAGTGGTGGTAGTAGTAGTAGTAGTAGTAGTAGTAGTAGTAGTAGTAGTAGTAGTACTAGCAGCAGCAACAACAACAACAACAACAACAACAACAACAGCACTATGACATAAGTCACCTGTAACACCGCCATCGTAGCCGACTGAGAAACCATTGGAAGTGACTTCAACTGAGGACCCGGATGCACTGTAGGCTCTGACTGTGAAGTAGTAGATGGCGTCGAGAGGAACAAGCGGGAGGTCATAGAAGGTCGCAGACTTGTTGAGGCCAACGCTGGTGAAGGGAACAATGTTGTCACGGGTCTTAGGGAATCGGCGATCTGTTCCAACAGCTACGTCGTAGCGCACAAGTTCCTGACCAGACAACTGGCTTCTGTCTTGTAGTACATTGTTGTCTTCTGAAGATACCAGATGTATTTATAAATAGAGCTGTCAAATATATCTGATATTGATATAGGTATGGTATTTGCGTATGCATCTTGCTAAAATAAAATGTTAAGATAGAAGTTCTATATTAAGATGGCAGTTCTATATCCAGCATTAGAGTTTACCTTTTCAGGAGGAGCTTGCAAGCGACACACTAGATAACGCTATGTAATAGTATACATGGGACGCACACAGATAAACTCTGATGGTACTTTAGTAACATGCTGGTAGGTGAAGGAAATCCACATCTGTTGTTCCATGACACTAACCTGCTTCCAGCATTGACTTCTCTGAGAACGTCCTGCTGTCACTGCCGAAGCCGTCCCAGTTGGCGCTGATCTTAGAAGAGTGAGGCAGATATTGAAGATCGAATCCTGTTTTCTCTCCGTCATTGACTTCACCTGGCACCAGCGGGTCGTCATTGACAGTGACGCCATTAGACCGGATGGTGTAGGTGTACCCTATAGAGGTGGTGACCTCCAGGAGTTGCTGGTAGCGTTCTGAGTTCTTCATTACCAGCTGGTCGTTCACTCCATAGGTTCGACCTAGACACAACACGAACATCCAGACAATTTACAGACGTGTCTAGGTGTAACCATGCTAAATACAAGCACTTGAATCTGGATCATATGACTTCGAGTTTCAGTAGCAGGTTCTGATGCTAGTATAAGTACAGTAACGCTAGGTGAGCTATAGCTAGAATCATTCCCGAGGTAACCTAAATTCTGGTATCAATCGGATCTTTTAGTGTAATTAGTCTAAATATAAAACTCCCCATCTTGTTTCCGAGACATATATTGCAAAGTTTCAAGAGTGTTGTATTCGCATCAAGGTATCTCTCGTTTACATCTCAGGATCGACATAATTCTGGTACATCATCCCTTATCATCTATGGTTACATCAACAGACTTTTAATAAACTATTACATCAACAGACTTTTAAGAAACTATTACTGAACATGGTTCCGCAGGGTAACCTAAACCCAGGTTTACCTTTTGTATCTATGAAGTGTTGTACCATCAAGCCGTCCGCTCTCTGTATTGCCCACTTGTACTGAACCACAGGGCACGGGTCTCCAGATACGTCCCACTTCGCTTTCATAGTCGTCAGACTTGTCTGGTAGTCTCTGAAACGTCCAGAAAGGGTGGATGTCATCAACGCATTGCCAGGATAAATATCTCATGCCTAGGAAATCGTCTAGATTAGACAGCAGGTCCAGATTCCATGCTCAAGCTTATATATACAATATACTAGGGAATGAGCTACCAACATTTATGTCAAGGACAAAACTAATGAACTCACAGATCTCCTTCTACGTCGTCGCCGTCCCAGATGCCGATGGGTTGGAGTGGATCCAGTCCCTGGCTGATGTACGAGATGTAGACGCCATTGGATGTGGAGACCGTGGTCAGTCCGGCACCATTGGTGCCCTTCACCGTCGCAAATATCTGGGGACAGAGTGTGAGAACGAGTCTATTCCAGGACCTGTATTGTCAACATTCACACTACTGCGTCAGTCAATTACCAATGTTGACTTCTTGCAGCAATTCCCCTACGATACACATTAATAACTACATAACATATCATTTGATATTACATACTTCATAGTATAATATACATGTAGTAAATACTAAATATATTTCATAATATGTGTATGTCCTGTTTACCTGGCTGTAGCCGCGTAGAGACAGGCCTCTAACGAATGTGTAGCGTGTGTTTTTGTCCTTCACCTCAAAGAAAGGCTTAAGTTCACCGCCGCCAGGAGTTATACCAATAGCAATTTCATATCTGAAACAGAATATTCTTGACATGGATGTGTTGGATGATTGATGACACGTTTAACTGACTTGTATAATATATTATCATGGATAAGAATATCTACATCAGCATACTCCTATCAACGTATTGTTAATGGATGGATATTATTCTTAAAACATGCACATGTACAACTTAACTAATTACATATCAATACATGCTAGTGCAATAACAAATGCGTACACTTATCCATGCTGTCACTCACTTGGCAATTCCTGTTTCGTGGTCGACAAACTCCGCCCATGCCACGCCCACCACTGTCATAGACTCCTGACAAGCTGCGTCAAGCTGTTCACAGTCTGGTAAAGTAGATGATATAAACATAGAGACTGCATTTAAAGACTATTTCAGGTAGAAACCATATTCATACATGGCCATGTAAACTCTCTGGTCCGTATGCACAGACGTAGTTTAGTTAAACCGTAGTTTAAGGATCACACCGACAGTGGTATAACTCGTCGCTTAAACCTAGTTTAGCCTAAACTGTCGTAGAACTACGTTTGTGCATACGGACCCATGTATACAAAACCATATTTGATATGAATTATTGCATATTCAATAGTCATAGCATAACCCATACATGATAACACGAGGTGACAATACCACGACATATCCGTACCATAACACGACAGCACGGTGACACGATAAGACTGGAAGTTCCTACGATTCCAACCAGCTATCGTCCTGTAGCATCATTAGGAATGTTGCCGTCGCTTCGTCAGGAATCGTGCCGTCGCTCCATCAGGAATCGTGCCGTCGCTCCATCAGGAATCGTGCCGTCGGTTATCATTTACCTGTCAAAATCGTACACAACTAACTGCGAACAGAAATAACAGACGCATTCCACCATCGATCTTTTGTTTGTTTCCGTGTAAGGTGTCATTTTTGCTGCTATATATTAAACAGTGATTGAAGGCGAGGGAATATTAATTGTATTAGGATATCAGACCCTTGCGACCAAACCGATCAATATTATAAACAGCTACTATAGTCCTGCCGTTCAAGTATGGCGGCGAGCTGAAAGCGGTGGATGTTTGTAGCACGAGTTTGGGAACTTGGTTATAGGAAACACCCGTCTTGTTTACCACTGGTAAGTCTTGCTACCTCTTGTGCATACGATGTGATGGTGTGTTTACGTTAGGATGTCATATGATGTGCTAATAGTTGACGGGCACCTGTTGATGGAGGACATGGACTGAGAGGGTAATGTGCTACTAATATAAGTACAGTATGGGACCCGTTGGATGGAGCTATCGGAGTGTTGTTATAGAGTCGTAACTCCAATAACGCGCAGATGTCACAAGCCAGCTGCAATAGCTAGGCAAGATCTAGTAAGCTTCTGTTTGCACTATTAATCAACACATTTGTCTAAGGAATTATATATACTTTTGAAAGATACTTCATAGATTGTTTAACATTATTAACAGCTGTCCTTCGAATTAATATAATCAGCATAACGTTCGGTCTTTCAGTGTAAACGGGTTCTATGACATGACATTCCAAATGTTATTCTGAACTTGTATTGTGGTAGGTTTCGTGTCAGGAAATCAATGACTTCGAAGTGACTTTGAACATCAGCACTTAACGAGAGGTAGCCGCACATCTATCACTGTATCAGTCTATGATCGGACACGCCGAAATGTATTAAAAGGGCACCGTATTGTAACCACCTCGTTGGTCGAGAGCGCGATTGGCTTTTACTCTTGCATGCACTTACCTAAGTAGTTTCAAACTGAAATATTGACCAGTATATTTAAAAAATAAAACCGTATTAAAACAGCACAGTTGTGAATGTGATCATTATATATGCGTGAACAATACTTGTGACTTTATCATTTGAGCAATATATTCAGATGCGTATGTCGTCGTTGTCGTAGCTAAGCCACTAACAATGAAACCTTTTGAGTACCATTTCATACTCAAGCACTGATTGTATGTACATATTTATGTACAAGCTCTGAATTTGTGTACAAAACCTTGAACACGTGTTTGTACTCAAAATCAGTTTACTTTCCTAATCTCAGGACTAATAAATCTGAATAAAAGGCTCAATAGAAAGGTTTTTATTCACGTCATATATTTCAATATCTAGCGAGTATACCTTTTTAATTTTGCTTTTGAAATTTGAATGATGATAGATACATAAATAGTGACGTGCGTCTAATGCATGGACGTACACTACTGAATCACGTGACATAACGTCGTTACTCTGCTCTTTCATTTATCAAACGTCATACCGGAAGTGGTTTGCTGCGACACCAGAGAGTTTTAGAGCAATGTATGAATTGGAATTATGCAATAGATAAAACAAGGTTGTATATTCCGTAGAATCTATACATACTTAAAAGCATCGACATTTACTATTGCTTTCTTTCATGGCTGTGGCAGGCAACACAACTTTTCAGATACACGCTAATGTCACACATACGTCGTGATTATATATTGATAAGCTGTCATTTGTCACTTGATACTGTTGAAAAGGCTTGCAATCGAAACTGTTATGAAACTATTATATCCCGCAAGCTGTTGATGTAGCAGCTTCATGTAGAACGTGTCGGAAGGAGTACATTCTGATAACAACATAGACTATCACAGGTACATATATGGAACTTTATGTGAATTCTCCCCGAATTTGATCATAAATTATCTGAATTTTACATTATGGTAACAACATATAATAGGTTATATTGGTTTGTGACATTAAGTGGTCTTAATTGTTGTTATTAGCGATATAATTGAAAATAACGCTTCTTCCTATTTCGCTTTAATTGTACCTGCCAGTGAATGAATCATTTATGTTATGATCCATAATACCAACATGTTTTTATAATGCATAACAATAACTGCTATATATTGATGTGGTATATAGCTTTCTATAGTAGAAGGATAAAACAGACTATGCTCCAGATGTCAATCCGTATTCGGCCGTTTATATTCACGCATAATTTTTAATGAATTCTGGCCAGCTGTTTCATCGTTACACTATTTACCCTTTATATATGCTAACATTGGCTAACTACATACGATTTTCTGGCAACTTGATTTTGCAAGTAAACGGATTTGGCTGAAGTATACCAATGTACCTGTTATTAAGATATATTCCGAAATATGGAATGATTGATTTATTGTCAATAATGTTTCAGTTATCCTGGCGGATATATAAAAGATGCTAACAATTTAATTATAATTTTAGTTGGATCACTTCGTACACAAATGCCACCATGTTCACGTAGAACTATTTTCTTGCAGGTGCGCCATTGCTGACAGGAACACCGCACCATGGGCTCATTTGGCGGCCACGCTCTCCCCGGATCTTTCTTCATCATCTTCGGGATCTGGTACACCGTCAGGATCTACCAGATGTACTACAAAAGCAGACACAGGAACACCCGCTTCACCTCCAGGATCATGATGGACTGCCCCTGCAGCTGCCTTAAGGCTTGGCCACTGGAACCATTCATTAAACTCCTGTGTCTGATCGTGGGATTTACTTTGGAAATTTACACCGGCATGGTAAACGGTAAGTTCGTTGGCATAGGAAACGGCCAGCACGCGACGATGTTCTTCTTCTTTGGATTAACTTCTGTCATGGACTTTCTACACTTCTACAAGGCACCAATACCGAAGGATTCCGACTATATAAGCAACGTTATGGCCTTCTTGATCGAAGGTTTGTTGTTTAAGTTCCATCTCCACGGAAGAACGGAACTGGATGTCCTTCTACACACATTGTTGATATACGTCGTGTTCCTGACAGCAATATGCCTTCTCGTGGAGATGCACTTCCGGCATAACCTCCTAGCAGCTTTGACGAGATCCTACCTGGTCCTGGTCCAAGGAACATGGTTCTGGCAAGTTGGATTCATACTGTACAGCCCAATGCCCAATGGGAACACGTGGGTCCATGACAACCACGAGCACATGATGATAGCAACTATGTACTTCACTTGGCACTGTGCGGTGTGTTTTGTTTTCGTTCTTCTCATTGGTGCTGCCATCGCTTGTTGTAATGGACGTGGAAAGGCAGACTACCGCGACGACGCAGACGACATGAGCATGAAGAGACTCATCCACACCGGAGCTAACGGACAGACAGTTGTTAGTCTCAATGACGACAGTGAAAGTGATGTAGAATTTCAAAAACCTGTTTCCAAATAATAACATTACCTTTCGGTGCTTTTCTTCCGATATATCAAAAGCATGTATCCTTGTTTCAGCATAAATGTAAGCCAGTACGAGCAAGAATGATGACAACTAATTGAGAAATGTAAATACATGTATATTTTTGTAGGAAAGATGACTAAACAATACATATTTTCCTTGATATTTCCAAGGCGATTTTTCGTACCTTGTTTGTGATATAGTCAAAAATCAAATATTACTTATATGTTGCAATATAATAATGAAATGTCCTTTGAATTTGTAATTGATAATTACAAAAAGGTTGTTAAACATTCGTTAACTGCAATGCCGTAGTCAATTACACACATGAAAGAACAATAATTGGGCTAATCACTGCGTAAGGAAAATAATTGCTGGAACTTCTATAACAAGGCAGGAAGTTTGCAAATAAACAATATATCTGGTGATTGTGGCGTTGAGAATGACGTTGTTATGAAATATGTATATATTTATACTTCCATGTATTGATGTCCAATCTGTGATCAAAATGTAGATCGTACGCAAACCATTAAAATCTATGTGATAATGTATCACTAGAAAGTCATGCAATTACTATAATGGAGTGCTAGTACATGTAAGAGTGCAGAACATGCATTTTCATTATGGTTACTTATTACCGTATGTGGTAGCTGCAGTTCTGTAGCTAGAAGATGCCGCGCTTACTACTAGTATTTTGCTATCTATATGGTATGGGCACTCTAGAGGGTACCCAGAGATAGCAAAATAGTAAACGGAGCATCTTCTAGCCACAGATCTGCAGCTATCTATGTGGTACATTGTTCACGTGTATAAAGCTTCATCTATTGAGAGGATTTCACAATGTTTTGATGTCTTGTGTATACCTTTGTTTTATTCCTATTTTTGCGACGCGGAAATAATGTAATGATATAATATTCACCTTATTATTCAATTGTTATTGTATTTTGTAATAGGGACATTTCATCTGAGGATAAAGTGTCAATATTGATATCAAGCGGACGTCTTGTTCTCAAGTAAACAACATTTGTTTTACTTATTTATGTATTGTGTTCAATTGTTATTGAGTATGATGTTATTAATATTCAATTTGTACGTACCGGTAGCACATTGAAATGTAAATATGGTCAGAAACTAACAAAAGTACAAAAGTATTCAATGGAATAGGTGTTCATGATTAAACCTTAGTTACAAGTTGTTGGTCATCCTCGAAACACATGCCTATTATGAGTATACACCTAACCGCCGACAAATATAATGTTCGATACCTTTTCCAAACGTTCAGATACGGTGGAAATACACATCCCTCTGTGCTAGCAGAATAGATATACATGCATACTAATGAAAGCCGAATGAAAGTAAGTGTATAATAAAACATATTAACATGTATCTACAACAAGTAGCAATGTAGAAAAGTAATGCTAACATGTTAAAAAATACAAACTAGTCGAGCAAGCTAAACCTTGCAATACATGCTAAATATGTGTTTAGATGACACTGAAAACTAATCCATTAGAAAAAATATATAACAGTACAACAGTAATATTTAGTAAGTACAAAAATAATATTTAGTAAGTACAACAATAATATTTAGTAAGGATATATAACACCACAGTGCTGATTGCCTAAGATACGTACTACTTTCATAATCTAGCTATATGTTGATATCTACTAAAAGTAATATTCTGTTATTACTTTAGAACATTAGTAGCTACAATTACGTACTATATTATGTTCAGGTATAATTCATCATATGATATATTGTATTCGAATACTGATCTTGTAATTGTTTCAAGTCTCGTGTAATAGCATTGCATTGTTTTGTATCATGACATTCCGTTTCAGAATAAAGTGTGTATGTTGATACAATCCGGATGTCTCTTGTTCTCAATACTAATGAATTCATCTGCATCAAGAATAATCACACATCTAGATTTATATTGTTTTACCAACGAAGAATGTCCAACCGTCAACTGGCTCCTGGAACTTGAACAATCTGCAGACGCATTGGAAGAAGAATGGCACCAGTTTCCGGAAGCAGATCTGAACGTTGGTTGAAAACCTTCAAAGAAAATATCTGCCAGCCCTTAATTTATTTTGTTGAGTATTTACATGCTTTAATTGCGTATTGACAAGGAGTTCAATTCTATCCATGTCTATGTGGTAACCGTAAGCGACGTATATAGACAATGCACTCCTATGATAATTGGCTACGTTGGAGCTCTGAAGTAATGTCCATCCTGCGAATGATATACTTATGTTTGACCAAGACATGATTATGAACGGTAATCTCGCTGACACAGTGTGGACTTTCAAACATATATATACATCACCGTTGACAGGCTCTCTTCCTAATTGGAACCAGATTTGCATCTATATTTAGACTGGAGTTTCAAAAAATAGTAAGTATGCAATTGGATAGAGGTGACTGTTAGCTAATAATTCATCGAACATATTATTTCGAAATGAATTCGACGATAGCTCTGGGGCTGTATTCATAAAAGGGTTTAAGTCAGTTTTTGAAGACCTATATAACACAAACTGACTTAAGCCCTTTTATGAATACCGGCTCTGCAGTATACTAGATACATAGAGAACATAATTATTTTGACTTAAAATATTACTCGTTCTATACATTATTGTAAGTTGTATTTATCATCTTGACTTGTAGCAAATATATCTGTGACACGCAATGTATTCGTACTCATAACACTCTAATAGTAGGCTCTGACTTCCATGTCATTTTACAGCTACTTCATTCACAAATGGTTATTCTCTCCAAGTTTTTATTTCTATTGTTTAACGTCTTCGTTATCTTGACACTAAATACTAGAGCATTCGTGATCATACTGAACTAAAACGTGGAAGATCGTGGATTAAGAACGTACATGATGGTCGAGTAAACTAGCTAGGGAATCTCAATGAAAAAGCAACAGGTCGCAATAGTTACCATTGTACCACTCATGCCACTAGTATGAGTAGAAATACTAGGTCAATAGCATCCAAATAAAAAAATAAGTCCTAACTTAGAGCCAGGTGGTGAGGCAAAATAAAATGCCCTAGCTACGAAATGTAATTTACCGTATCTTATATATATAGGCCTATAAAACCGCTCAGTAGCATTACCATCTTAAAGCACCATTACTATACATCGGTCTATCAGTATAGTTTGAAAGTGTAGATTCATCACAACGTTAATTCCAGCTATTATATAGCAAACATTACTTTTCAATTGTTTACACATACATGTATGTATAAAAATATAACAAATTGCAATTATTATTTTTATATTCGAAATTATGTGAATTACAAGTACCAGAGACCATATCTGTATATGGTCTCTGCAAGTACCTATGTCCACTGCCTGGCATACATCTACGTTTCTAGCTGTAATTCTGACCAGGTGTTCTGGTATACTTTGACTACTGCCCTACGGTGTCCTGTGGTGAATGGTATGCCACTCTGCACGCACACATGACCGGGTGTGTAGGAATTGGGGCAACCACATACCATCATCTGTGTACGTAAAGGCCCAGTATTAGTCTTTACAACACTCTGTACAATCATATTACACTATAGAGAATACAAGCACGATGGATGAAGACTAATCACACTTATAGGACCTACTTGTAAGTATGTTGTATATGGTGACATTGGTGTGTAGTGCTTGAAAGCTTTAGGCCCAGGCTGAATGGTTCTGTCACGGCCAATGGTTACAGCCTTGACTCGCAGACTATTGTTTATGTAGAAGTCACCAGATGCATTATGTTGTAAATTGAAGCAATCGACTGTAACGGCTTGTGACTGTCAATGTAAATTTATACTGGAATTTAATGCATTTAATGGCAGGTTTCTGATATGTATATTTACATATGGTTACAAACGATCGACACAGTGCCCCAGAGTTTATAGTACTAGTATACGTATTATGGGAAATAGTTTCGTCACACATGCTGGCAGCTCGTACTGTGTAGAGTATTATGCTATTAATCGTCTCTTACATTGATATACCATGCAGGCCTATTCATCCATGTCGGCCTTCGGATACATTATGTAGCTTATCCGTAAGCTAGGCCTACACTAGAATGGGACTCCGACTTGCGATCGAGTTAATTAAATAGCATAATGTAGGCATATACAGGGGCGGATTTAAGGGGGGGGGGCTCACCCGGCTTGCGCCCCCCCCCCTAGAATTGG
>JAVCKZ010090496.1:0-11786 GCA_034780755.1 Lepetodrilus elevatus
TGATTATTTTTGTAACTATCGAGTGTTGGGGATCAAGTACATCACTAAATAACAACTTGTAGGTAGATAAATCAAGCCCAATTAGTCTCAGATCGAAATTAGTTTGTCCATTATCCAGGTCTATCAGCTGTGATATTATGCCTTTAAAGTAAATAAAATAAAAATATTTAAAAAAATATAATTTCAGAGATATGGCTGGTATGGAAGTGAGGACAAGGTGTTCCAGCAGAACATTGACAACGCGGTTGGTCGCTATCCATGGTTGGATGAATGCAGAAGCAAGAGCGTCACGGAGATAGAGTTCCAGCATGGACACCTCAACAAGCCCGGGGTGCTTCCTGCCATCATTGGATTCAGGGACAAGGTTAATGTTTCTTACAAGCCATGATAAAAGTGAAACAATCTCGAAAGTAGATTTAAAAGCATAATGCACTATTTTTTTTAAAAAGTTTTTTAAAATTTGTGGTGCGAGTCATTTTCTAGATTCTTTCAATAAAGACATACAACTAGCAGATTAAGTTGTGATTCTCGACCGAATGGGAGTTTAAAATGTACATGTGATAATATTGTATGTATATAGGCCTATACATGTCTTAAACTAAAGTTTAACAATGTTTAATATTCAATTTAGCAATTTAATTATCATAAGTTGAAACAATATAAATGGCTTATGCAATGCATTACTATTAAGTATTATTTATACGTTTAATATTTTAAAATTAATGTTTTGTTAATTTTAACTTTAATGTTTCAGAAATTCGATGACCGTAAGCGAGCAGAAGGAGAACGTAATGGTGACAAAAAACAGATGTTCAAGTACTCGGCCGAAAGTCAGGAATCAGCATCATTAATGGACGACCTTAAACACAGAGTAGAACAAACAAAAGACGAGGTATTATGGTATACGTTACTTAAATTTTGTTTTAAAATTAACATAATTCGAACTTGAGAAAATAATTAAATTTATACTTATAGTATTAGTATAGAATTATTAGAAAAATACGAAAATGATCTATGTTCATATAATTATGGACAATGTTGTATTGCAGATTCTGGCACTAAACATGAATTACAGTACACCCAAAGAGGTAAGATTTCTAATATTAATATAGAATTGAAAGTTTCAAATAGATATCATCATACAATAATTTGCAGTCATGTTGATTTCTTTGGCTAAATGCAACCAAAGATAAATCCTATTATTTTTAAATCCTTATACACAAAACCTATATTTTAAAATCATTATGTTAAAATCCTGTGTTTTAAAATCATTATGTTAAAACTTAAAGCCTTGCATTTTAAGATCAGGGTACCGTTTCTCGAAGCTCTCTTAGCCGCTAAGGGACCATAGCACGTACTCTCTTAGCAATGTATTAGCTATCGGCAAAGAGAGTGCTATGGTCCCTTAGCGGCTAAGAGAGCTCCGAGAAATTATACTGTTTGTTAAAATCCTGTATTTTAATATTCTTATGTTAAAATTAGGGCCGGTATGATTAATCAAATAATTGGGAACTAGTAAATTATATCAACTGTCGACTAGCAGAAACCGTAGTCGACTAGTTGGTAGTAACAGTAACACGCCCCCTGTTGGAAGAAAGAAAAACAACAACATACTAGTATTGCGAGGACCTACTATTAGACTAAATGAGCAATATTAGCTACGGGTGTTGTATCAAATTTGATTCCCATGTTACTTCAATACTTGCAGTATGGTTGTTCCTTCATGTACTATACATGCACATTTCGCATCTAGTTTTTATTAAGGCCTGATTTGAAAAACTTAAACAATTATATATTAAGTTTGTTTACTCATGGACTGCAATTTAGCATGTCATTGATTAATAGTTGACTTCCAACATCAACTAGTCGACTAGTACTTTTCAATAGTTGTCCCGGTCCTAGTTAAATCCTATATTTTAATCAGTATGTTAAAATATATCATATTATATTTTGAAATCATTACGTTAAAATCCTATATTTTAAAATCATTACGTTAAAATCCTATGTTTGAAAATCCTATATAAAAATCATACATGTTTAAATCCTATTGCATCCTCCAGGTGGCCAAGTTTTTCTTTGATGCTGTGTGGGAATATCTGAATAAAGTGTTGTTAACAGACTCTTCCGGTCTGATCCAATCTCCACGGTTGAAGTCGCAACAGTATCACGATGCCTTCATCGCAAACAGGTCCAGTTTGTATGTAGGGGGAGACAACTACAAGCTCCAACTCAGGGACAACTTAAACGAGTCAGGTGAGTGAATATGGAGTTTAACGTCGCTGCGGGAATCTTTCACCCATTTGCGACGATTACGAGTCAGGTAAGAGTTATATTCAATGAATATATCATACATTATCGGTAAACTCCAGGGGGTCGTTTAAACACACAATCGGCTTGCAAGTGGCTTACCAAACTAGCCACTGTCTCACGAGTTGCATGGACCATACATGGGACAGGGGACCAGTTTAGCTAAGCGGCTTACTCAGCCCCTATTATCGACCAATCATGCTGAGCTATCAAACGAGTGAAAACAACAAAAATAAAACACAAATTAATATGAAAAACAACAAAACAACACATATACACACACAAAAAACCCACAAACAAGTCCCGGGCCGGGATTTGAACCTTTGTACCTATGGCGGCGAAATCCAACGTTCTACCACTGTGCTACATCCTGCCCCTTTTAAAAGTTTTTATAGTAAATAAAATTAAAATCCCAAATTGAGTCATGCTGTGCATTTACTGTCAATAATTATTTAACTCTTTAACTGTTGTCTGATGCAGATGACAGTTCTCCAGTGGTGGTGTGCGGGCCAGCTGGCTGTGGGAAGTCTGCTCTGCTCAGCAGCTGGGTGCGGACCCTGCAGACCCAGGAGCCCGGAACCATCCTAGCCTACTACTTTGTGGGTTCTGGGCCCCAAAGTGACGGTAGGTGTGGGTTGCAGTGTGGTGGTGGTGGTTGTATACTCCCCAGGGAGTTGAGAAGGAAAATGAGGGCACATTGATCCACTGACCAGAGTATCGTCTCGAAGCTCTCTTATCCGCTAAGCATAGCACTCTCTTAGCAATGTATTAGCTATCGGTAAAGAGAGTGCTATGGTCCCTTAGCGGCTAAGAGAGCTTCGAGAAACGATACCCTGGGTGCTAATGTAGCGCTATATTATGAGCATGTTTTCAATCATGGATTTGGTGCGATGTGAATTTGCACAATTATTATTATTATTATGTTATTATTGTTGTTGTCATTGTGTGATAGTGAGTGCAGCAGGGGTATTGTGCAGGCTATCGTTTCTTGAAGCTCTCATATCTACTACCAATACCATAACAACTCTGGTAGTGTGTATTTATCATCGATTCGCAGCACTTTTGGGGCGATTATAATTAATTTTCTTAGATATTTAATGACATCAGTCACCAATTTTGATTCATTAATGTATTATAAAGATATACAATGGAAAAATATATGACGAAAACAAGAATAAGGACATTTTCAGAAATGTATCGCCAAATGATAACACCGCTAGGCTTTGTTTACCTACATATATGCAAATTTTCCAAGATGGCAGCGGAACTGTAATTAGGTGTATGAGATAATAACTCTATCTGAGATTCTGAATTAAGGAGAAGATAACTCTATTCACTCATTGTGATCTGATGCAGCACCTCTGGAGATCCTGAGCCATCTGAAGTCGGAAGTGGACTACGGATTGTCCGGAGAGGAGGTCAAGGTTGTAGAGAATCAGACCGGAAAGGCGGAAGTACCAGAGGTGCGTGTCGTGATGGCCGAGTTTGGACAGAGTCTCGTAGAGGCCACAGAAAAGACTCGGAAGGTCGTCATCGTCATCGATGGCCTGGACAAGGTGAAGCTCTCAGGGAAAGCGGAAACGGTAGGCTACTTTGTTTTGTGTGAAAATGGTTTTAAGAACATAGTATTTAAACATGTATTCCTTGAAAGAAATTCATGTTGTATGTAAACGTTTGGTTTCAATATCTATAAAAATATTCCAAAAAAATATATAACTTAAAAAAAAGACACAATAAGTATGTACATGCCTATTAATGTTGGGTTTTGTTGTCAGCCACTGTATTGGTTGCCGAAAGAATTCCCAAAGAAGGTGAAGGTCATTGTCTCAGTCAAGGACACAGACACTGCATCACTGGAAGTCTTGGAACAGAACAAATTTCTCAAGTTGCCGATTGTGCCTTTAAATGAAGTGGATAGGAACACTCTGTGTGTGGTTGGTACATGACCTTTGACCTTTGACCTGTGATTCCAGATTGTTGATTAGCCGATTATAATTTTGACTCAACACAACATTACCTGATGATTACGAACCTTTTGAGTATGATTTCATTCTGAAGCTCAAGTTTTATATTGAGAATTGCGAACAAATTTCAGTTGCATGAAATTGTACTCAAAAGGGTTTTCATAATACAATGCTCCGGATAATACAATTGGACATCTTAGGGAGGTTTCCATTAACCCTCTCCCTGCTTCATTAGACACAAGACACAGCTTATGTGGGCATTTTTGGCTGCCTCCAGCATGGAGAGGGTTAAGGCATACGAGACCCTGCATCCATTTCTCTAACAAAGAGTCAGTTACAAAAATATGCGAGAGGTCTTGAATGGTAATTAAAATAGGTTATCAACTACGTTTTACATTTCAAATTGTTAATAACTGCCCATGTAATCTATTGAATTATTATATTCATCCTATATTTTGTTTATTCAGAAAACTCTCCAAGCCAGTGGCAAAGAGTTATCTCCCTCACAGCTCAGTGAACAGGGGAAGTAATCACGTGGAAAATGTTCCACGAAAATAATGTTGTTTTTATTAATGTGTCGACATGACGTACCTTATGATTTAAAGCATACTGAATTATTACTTTTAAAATAATAATATTTCTTTTCATAAATCGCTATTTGTATTACTGCATTCCGCCGGTGTAGGAAGAAACGAGAATGAAATTCCAACTTTTTATAGAACCATTTAAAAATGGTGACGAAAAAGGTTGTGTGTAGTTTGTTGATGTGAATACGGTAGTGTTTTAATCAAAAGCGTGGCTGTCAGGTGCAAATCTTCAAAGGACTGACATTACTGAGGACATATCTATCCGAAAAAGCTTTCAGATACCGTGTGACTTTATTCATTTTTAAAGAGAGGAAGATGGCTAGATGTCTTGTAATCGTGTCGGTGTTTATTTGTTTGCTAAGTGTGTTTTGGGTGTCAGAAATAGAACAACTGCGTCCATACCAAGACATAATAAAACCACCTATTACAGAATTTGTAAACACTGTTATTGATACAAGTTTAACGTTCTTCCAGACGTATGTATATTCACAAAGCACGAAAACAGATAAGGTTTTTACAAAAGCAGAACTTGCAAAATTTAATGGCAAGGATGGTGGCAGTATTTATATAACACTATTAGGAAGTGTGTTTGATGTGACACGTGGAAGACGGCATTATGGACCTGATGGAGGGTATCATGGATTTGCAGGTTAGAACATGATCAGATAATCCGCACAACACCAGTTACAACAGGCTTTTTAATATCTGGGTAAATTATTCTGGAATGAAAAACAATAATTTGTTATTTTGTACCTACCTAGAAATTTGTCTATCAAACCAAAAATGCAAACTGAATTGAATTGTATTCCATTACTATGCCAACGGGGAAAGTCATCTCCTTTTAATAAATATTAATAGTACTTATCGATCGAACCCCAGCAAATCATGTATTATTACGGGGAAAAAACGAAGGGACATTTTTTCTGTCTGTGGAAATTACTTTAGTAGGAAATTCAATTGTGGCCACATGTTCCATCAAGAGTCGCTTTTCATTTGGAAACCTTATTTTTTTCATGGGATAATTTAATTGATAAATATGAACAGTCAGAATTCATGCCTGTTATTTTATGTTAATGGTTGGTACGATTCTTATATAACATACAATGATACGTATAATCTTCATTTTGCCTTTCCTTCAGGTCGTGATGGAACTCGAGCCTTTATTACGGGTGAATTTAATGACAAGGGACTTGTTGAAAGTATTGACGGTCTCTCCCTTGACGATATCCATGGCCTTGAAGAGTGGAAGCAGTTCTATTTAAAAGACTACAGTTGCATTGGTAAGCAAATGATATTACAGGCATTCATCTTGTAAAAGTCACAAATTCACAATTAATCACTAAGCCAAGATTAAATTGAAATTTGTGCAGAGTTATTGTTTCAGGTATTTGATTTTGATGATTCCATGCAAATGGCAAGAACTGTCAGCTAAATACTGAGTTACTTCTACCATGTCTACTGTCATATTGAGAAAGATACTATTGAAACATAACTTTAACCAACCAAACTATAATAATAATTTTTATTTATATTAATTTCATATTTAATATAATTTGCTTTCAATATTTTCAGGTAAACTTGAAGGTCACTTCTATGACAGCAAAGGTCAGCCGACTGCCAATATGCAGAGTTACCAGCGACAGTTGCAACTAGCTAACGAGAATCGAAAAGACAAGGAAGCTGAGAATAAGCGCTTCCCTCCGTGCAACTCTGAATCCAAACAAGGCAGTCCTCTCCGGTTGTGGTGTTCTAACCTCAGGTAGTAATTATGTTCTAACCTTTAATTTAGTTATCACAAGTTCATGATGGGATCTTGGTTATATGCGCGTTACTGTTTGTGTTGAAATATCTGATATGCTTTGAATGGGGTTTTGTTAGATCTTGACTTTTCAGAGTTACTGAAATTTCTTTTATATTTTAATTATCTCGTTCACCAATTTATTTTTGAATAATGCGCCGACATGTTTGTTCCAGTGGCGGGATCTCGCGAGACTGGGAGGGCGTGCCACGTGAGTTCCACCAGGCCGGGCGGACACACAACAGGTGTGCGTGTGTGAGAACCTCAGGCCCACCCTCCAGTCACACAGGAAGTGAACCCCACAACGACCGCGGTGACCTTAACGACCCTCGCTTCCGTGTCTACTCTGGATGTGACCCACAGGCCATTTCTTGTTATATTAAGATGGATTAGCTCCCCTGATTTGTCTCTTTGATAAGTACTACTGGTTGTGACAATGTGCAACATATGAATGGATGTGTTACCTGCAGTTCTTTATTACAGTGAGTCAGGGGAATGTAAATTTAGTGTATGATCAGACCCAGATTTTTCAACACGAACTTGAGTTTGAGATTTTGCTCAGCTGAGAATTTTCCCATTGACGTAGTGCTGTAATTTGAGTAAAACCTCAAACCTGCATTAATAATTAAAAGAAGTGGACATAAAATTTACTTCTACCATCTACAGAAGTCAGAAGTATCGTAACTTCATTTTTCAAAGTTGTATTTTGATGAAAATGACATAACACAAATAAATGATAAATAATCCGGAAAAAGTATGAATATTTATGTTATAATGTTTGTGTAAGTCCATGTCCTGAGATGTGAAGAAAGCTATTTATTGCTAGTTGCTCATGAAATATTTGTATTGTATTTTGCACAGTCCACATTTGTATATGAAATGTTTACCTCATGGAACAGTAATGCATTTATGAATGTGTTTGGTTATCATTTTGTATTACAATGTATTGGCTTTAGATACAATAATTAATACATCACCATTATCAACGAGTCCCACCCTCAATATATCATGTATTAGAAGTTAGAGAATACTTATAGGCTCCACCCCTTGAAGTTATTCACACATAGGCTCCATGAACAATGGACTATTGGGATTTAGTGAAATAGCATTATAATGGTAAATGAATGTGAAAGAAACAGTACCCGTGCTACAATATGAATTATATCTAGAATATTGAATTACAATTCAATTAAGAAATGTATTCCTTGTTGATTTTATTTCAGTGTTACCGTATGCAATATCCACTAGATTCTCTTCCAATATGCAGATCTTTTTTCTATTTCTAGTTCAGGAAGGAATCTTGACTTCTTCATACTTTCAACATAATTCAATCTAAATTTTAAGAGATGTTTCTTAATTATTCACTTGATGAAATGCTAAAAACCATCTCATATCTTGTGTTGCATTCTATTGATTAATATAAAAACATTAATTTTGTATTACTTTAGGCTGTCTTTTTGCATTCAGTAATTTTCTATTGTAACATTCCTTTTTTTGTTACTGTACATGTTGTTTGTTTTACAATTTATCTCTTTTCGCAGAAATATTTGTTTCATGACATGTTGTGACATCTTATATGTGTTATTTTATTAACATGCATGTCTGTGAAGTAGAGAATGTATTATGCAGTGAGTCCATGTCTTTTAATAAGCTTGTGAGCATGTCTATTAGGACATTTTAACCTCCATTGTGGCCTAGCTACCCTGTGCTGTTGAAAATGTCTGTTATTGTATTGCTGATTCCTTCCATAGCATAAACACACTGTCTTGCTATAACTGAGATACTGTTGGAAGTGGTGTTATACCTTCACTCACTTGATCTCTCTCGCACACTGCGCACACACACACACACACATGCACACGCACACACACACACACACACACACACATTGACATATTGTGTTCATGTATGCCATTATGTTCATGTATGTTCTCATGTGACAACATAATTTTGTACATTTTAGATACTTTAGGCATTATAATGCCTTACTAATATTTACAATGCATTATGTATGACATGAGCTTGTAATTATATCATATATGTACATGTAATTTCAATGTGCGAATGGTTTGCTATGTTATTCTTGACATATACAATGATCTCGTTCAACCTTTTTTTATATTATAAGTTTGAGTGCATGTACACATAATGATGTATTTGGACACAATAGCAAGGTTGTGAGATGGTGTGCGGTCAGGTGGGGTGGGGTCTCGGGTCAGGTGGGATGGGGTCACGTTACATGGGGTGGGGTCTCAGGTCAGGTGGGGTGGGGTCAGGTGAGGTGGGGCCAGGTGGGGTGGGGTCAGGTGATGTGGGTGCATGAATCCCACCTGGTTGCAATTTTTCCTACAGTCAGGAATAGTTCATACGAGTAAACATGTGCAATATTTGTACGTACTAGGATATAACATACAGTTACATCCCTAGGGGTAAGTGGTAGCTCAATGGTAAAACGTTTGGTTCAAATCCTGTCCCAGGCATCAATTCTTGCGAAAGTTGTTTTGCTGACAGCTGTCTCTATGGTGGCAATGCAGTTATCGTCCTGGGTCTGTCATTACCAGTCGGTGCTCGCAGGTTTACTGCAACATTCAGTGCTATGGATGTTGCAGGTTTCCTCCTGCCCTAAACTGCCCAGCCATGATATGAGTGAAAGAATCTTGAAAGCCGATACAAACCACAATTTTAAAAAGAAATACCAGAATGCATCGCTACTATACATGTAATGTTAGATATTACTGAATATGCTGGAAAAAGATTGCCTAAGTTAGTAAGATTGTCCAGAAATCTCCATATTATTATTATTTATATTATTAATATACACATTTATATAGTGCAAATATACAGAATAATACGGCATAGCAGAAGCATTATTGAGATGAAGCAACTTTGTCTACATCTTTAAAGAATGACAGGTACATGTTGTATGAAGTGAAAGACATGAAAATAAATAAATATTTTTTCAAACATTTGTTTTGTTACTTGTTAAAATGTACAAGTGGATGCTTTAGATGTTGTCTATTCTAAAACTTACCCCATTTATGGTCTACATTCAGCTCTGTACTTGTTTGTTTGAGTCATGTACAGTTTTAAAAATTCACTATTTAATTTAAATTGAATGTTGGTAGTTTGTAATCTCTGACTTTAAGATATTAAATGTTGTTATCGAGTATGTGTACAATTCTTTTCGCTATATTAGTAAGTCATAGAGTATACCAACGTTGCAAACTATTATTCATATCTTTTGGGTACGTATTTCTGTGAAACAGTTTACTATTATCTTATTTGTAGTAGACTAGAAATCTCTACAAGGGTAACAAATTGAGTATCTCAAGAATCCTCTAGCTGTAACTGGCCATATGAGACTTTTTATATATGTATAGCACATAAGATGGCTATACATATATAACAAGTCTCATATGGCCAGTTACAGCTAGAGGATTCTCGAGATACAAATTGAGGTGAACTATTTCCATGCCATTAATTTCTAACGCGGTTCATGATCAGTCATCTTCGTAAAGGTTTCATTTGTGAGTCTGGTGTAATTACTCTTATGTTCACGAATGTCGCTTCTTTACACCTGTGCTCTGCACTAAATCTGAACAGGTCGTGTGTCGCCTCCATATGTGTATTGATATTTCTGTTCTCCAGAAGACCATGCACTCTGCAACAAGAGAAAAGCCCACTATCTACCTTGGTTGACAATCTAAATAATAGATTTTGAAAAAGAATAGTAAACATCTTAATAGTATCTGTGATTTATTAACGGATCTGTAAATAAAATATATTCACATGTTATGCAAATAACATACCATCTACCATACCATATATCATACCATATAACATACCATACCATATAACATACCATATATATTTTCTCTTATACATCAAGATGATTATGGAAGATGGATCATAACATATTGTTCTCATACATGTAATATATTTCGTTTCGCTTCCAATTCCATCTTTTGTAGATGTAGCGTATCGATGGACGCTCACATGTTTTCGGTCACAGGCACCTGAATCAGAATATCCACGAAGTAAACATTACTATCAAACATACCCCCTCTGACAACACTGTAAATACTCAGTATTTACAGTGTTGTCACAGGGGGTATGTTTGATAGTAATCTATATTGAGTATTTACATTGTTATCAGAGGATGTTTGATACTGTTTATTTCGTGAATATTCAACTTGAATTTCAAGTGACTGTGGTTACGGTCTGTTTAGTTTATCAACGTACGATGCATTTGTGAGAAGAAGAAAAAAAAATGACGTCGTACGCTTCACAACTGAAAGATCCCCGGACATTTCGGATCTTCTTCTCTTCCCCGTTCGGAGGGATGGAGGAAGAACGCGAAGAGCTAACAAGGAAGTACTTGCCTCAGATTCATCACCTTTGCAACTCGCGGGGAATTCAATTCGTGGCAGTCGACATGAGATGGGGGATTACCTCCGAGGCGGCGGAGAACGCGCAGACTGTGAACATCTGTCTCAGGGAGTTGGACAGGTCCGATATGTTTATTGGCTTCTTTGGACAGGTTTGTATTTACATCCAGCTGGATCTTAATTCCTAAAATTATATTGCCTTAGGCTTAGACTACAGGACTTTGAATTACTTATACAGTTGTTTGTCTAGTTCCGGGTCAATAAATAAATCAAGCCCTAATAGTGATACAAATAACAAATGTTATGAATTTCTACTAGTCCTTAGGATACCTTTAACATTGCGAGAAATGACCCGGGCTAGAGGACTAGTGTTAATTTCGATCCCTGTTTTCAATGCACTCATTATTCATATTATTATTAATAAATATTAAACTCTAAGTCTGTAAAAGGAAAACCACAGGATCCTGACCTCTGTTCAGAAGGGCGAGTTTACACAAGTTATCGCTTGACTTCACATATGAAGTATGATGGTTTCCAAGGCGATTTCATGCATGTTTGCGCCCTCCTGAATAGGCCTATATCAACATGGAGAGAGTTAAAGGCATAATATCACCGATATTTATGGTCGTTTGGGACTAGTTCTTAGCGTTCACTTGACATAAAACCATGTTTGTACTTCCAAAAACCTTTCCACCGCTGTTTGGTAGACAAATATCCAATGCAACCCCCTGTAGTCTACTGA
>JAVCKZ010090507.1:0-11784 GCA_034780755.1 Lepetodrilus elevatus
TCTCTCTCTCTCTCTCTCTCTCTCTCTCTCTCTCTCTCTCTCTCTCTCTCTCTCTCTCTCTCTCTGTCTCTCTCTTTCAGAAATGCCGTCCGTCATTTAGCAGATGTTCAATCGACATAATGGTATGTGCTTCGAGAATGAGCAAATACGTGTTACGGATTAATCAGATTCTATGACGTACCATCCAATATAATGTTGGTGAAGGAATACTTCAGGAATATATTTTGAACAAGCTCCGTATTCATTACAATGAAGGGTATTATTTAGCGAAAAAGTCGTCTTTGTGTTATGTAAGCGATTGTTCACATGCATATATTTGGAACACATTATGTATTTGAAATAATTTCTAGATTTCAGGTGATCATTGTACCAGATATCAACAGAACGTATAACGATTCGTTTCCTCTAAATTTTCACATGACGATAAGAAGAGATCTGAAAATATGATCAAATTTCTTTCGAATCGTGTGGTTCTGACAATAGTCAACGAACGTGTTTGTAAGCCATATAGGCCCGTGTGATTAGAACCTAAAAGCTACAATGTTTATAATAGTCCGGCAAGTAATGTTATAAACCAATATTTTTGTAAGATTAAGAAGTTTCGAATCGAAAACCACCAATCACCGTATGGACCTATTGCATGTACGGGATATACAGTGGTGTGGAATAAAGCATATTTTTGTAAGATTAAGAAGTTTCGAATCGATCACCGTATGGACCTATTGTATGTACAGGATGTACAGTGGTGTGGAATAAAGCATGATTCAAAATTACGGGATGAGGCATTCTTTAGTGTGGCTGTACTGAGATTTAACTATGAACCAAATCCTATTTATTTGGTTTTTATTCCCAACGCCTACAAACTCTCAAGAGCATAGGAAACCAATACTAATGACACTATTATTAGTTAATATTAAAGAAGCAATATCCGTATGGGTTCAAAACAACATCGTTTCGTTATCGTCCAATCATGTTAAGTAACTGTCCAAATTTTTTACTCAACGTAAGTTAATTAGACTGTAGGGTAGAGCTATTTGGATACACAAATCAGGATTGTTGTCAAGTGTCAGCCTTCAAAACAAACACGGTATGAGATATGAGGAGGTGTAAGGCATTGCACATATTTTGATAAGTAACATTTCTGTCAACTTTAACCTAAAATACCGAAGCAAGTCTACTTCTGATATTCTGTGTGTAAAGCCGCGATAACACCACGCACGATAGTGATAACAAAATTGTTCAATAAAATCGCCAGAAGCGATAAATGCAGTACCCTGGAATAGTGCAACTATATCGCTGACGTGATTTCGTTAGTGTAACCGCTAAGTACTACAAAACGAAAATCGGAACGTTTTTATCTTTAAATATCATTATCGTTTTCTATGCGACAGCTACTGGGCAACGAAATTCGGGACACTTTTCTCGTTTTCGTTATCGGACTTGGTGTGTCCACGGCTTACCTTGCATGAAAATCATAAAACTATTGAGCGCAAATAAAGAAAATACAAAAACAAAACAATCCTATCGTACAGAAGCACGACAGCTTGTACATAACACATCATCAGACGTTTGCAAGAATGGCCGATATATACCCCGAAGGACAGATCGATGTTCATTTCTGTCCATCAAACCTATCACCATCCTTTGATTGAAAGCATTTGCTGACCTGCCGACACCGAAGCAATGGTAATGCAGATCTTTCTCCCGAGTCGCCAGCAGTAAGTGAAGCTAGCTCGGGGTGTCAATTAGTGACCTTAAGACGCCTGTAGGCATGTGTACCATGCAGTACCGACGAAAGACAACGGTACTGATTAGGCGAAAGTGCATTTGAAGATACAGCTGCATGGGGATGTGGAATAATCACGAATCGAAACCTATGTGCATCGTCGGTAGTGTCGTAAGAAGGAATGGACAGACGCATGCCCACGAAGACAAAGCCGTGGCAACGTGTCGTGGAACATCTACAAGTGTGGTACTCCGAATGTAGATCTATCAGAATTGAGTGGTAAAAAGTGAAAGTGACCTTTGAAGATGCTAATTAAGTTTCCTCCCGCGTTCATAAACATTAGCGGGTGTTTAGGCCAGTTTCAAAACAGAACAGAACAGAATGGAACATTTACTTACTTAGGCTGAGAACCTCAACAACGTATATTATGGGATGCACATACATATAGGCCTACATTACAAAAGGAAGCATGGTAGTCGCAGCCAGGGATTAATCTAGAGAGTGTTTCGTTTCACAGCGTTATTAATCATAATATTTTAATAGTATCGACGGACTACACTGAGATTGTCCAGACCTGTAATTTCCCTTGTTCTTAGGTTAACTGATAACACAATATGCAATGCAAGTATTATTAATGAAAGTAATGGTAGTAAGTATACGTGTTTGTCCTGCATACCAACAAATACCATTCCTTCCTCTTACCTTTCTGAACAACTACAATAAATCCATATAACAATAAACAAACAAAAAGAGACTAACTATGCTTTGTCGAGTCGAATGGTGGAACGAGCAGGGACAACTTACATCTGCGACATTTATACAACATATATGTCCATGGCGGAGAGACAATGCTGCGCGATGAAGGATAACAACCTACATTTAAGCCAGTCTTTACTTGCAAATGATAGACTGCTATATGATTGATGAAAACATACGCTGAAATGTTATAGTATTTATCGTGTAGTGAACATTGTATTTAAACTGCATCTATACATGGTTATGTTTTCAGAAAGCTGGCGGTCCATATCCAGCTCGACAATACATTAATCTATAGTATTTATTATATTTTGCGACGGGTCATAAAATATAGACCGCAATCTTCTTGTTCAAATATCTCTAACATTCGGATCGAAGGAAGGACATTATATGACCACGGAGATAGGAAGGAATCCATAACCAAAAAAAACCGCCCCTACCAATTCCGATCAACCAAGCGACATATGAGAAGTTGATACGGTTGGCTCTTACCAATCAAATTGAAATTTTAAGAAATATTATGTCATACAATTTCTGTACCTGTTAATAAACTTTGAAAAATAAAGAAATTATAAAAAAAAATCAAAAAAATCCTGGTCATATTTCGTTAGGATTATCTAGTCGACACGTGAAGTGATAAAAGTTTTATAATATATTTAATAGTCATTCGACACTTCTCGGCGACATATATAACATAAACTGGCCAGAGGTCTAGAATTCCTTAATGGAAACCTTGCTAAGATATATAGATATACACACACATACATATATGGTCCCATTACGTTTCTCATTCTATCCGAATGCCATCTCTAGATCTCGTGCTGGTAATTCACGAATAGGGGACTCGGTAACATCATTACGCCTAAACTGAATAGGTGAACATTGATTGGATAACACTGGAAGAGGTCTCGGCCAATCAAACTAGCGCGGTCAATGGGGCACTTGGGTATTCGACATTATCGACATAAAGGCTGTAAATTGGACAGTGGAAATTTGTGTTAAAGTCCACTTGTTAACACACACGCATTGAACACTATACGAAGGCAAATGAAAGCATGAGGCGTTGATTTCATGTCATTAAGCCCAATGTAAAGATCGTTCTGTTGAATGAAACAAATTTGGACCTTTTGCTGTTTGATCGAAATGATTTGAACGATGGTCCTCTTATCAGAGCAATATTGTAAGGGAATCGATTGAATCTATAGACAACAGTTAGGTTCAGTGAGTCAAGCATACGTATAGATGCAAGATTTCAATATGTGATAAAATACTGAAATAGGTTTCAGCGGTAAACTCTGACATAACTGTAATGATAAATCTTGCACTATTCATCAACTGCCTGCATCAATTCAGACACATTTCCAGGTGATTGATGCAATGGGGACTTATGTATGCTTGTATATAATGCTAGCTGGTTATATAGAGGTTATGTACTGTTCTATTCTGACTGATAATGAGAGCTGTGTCGCTATTCACTTCCTGGGGTGCCTTACACTAAATGAAAGAGTTTGTATACATCATGTTACTCATTGTATACATCATATAATACCAACTGTAGTCTAATTACTATAATCAGCTAACATTGGCGACTAATTTAATTCCATCTACCACCTGAAAGTGTGTCTGCATTGACGTAAGCTGTTAAAAAGTGCCGGATTTATCATTACAGAATTTATCATTACAGGATTTATCATTATCGTGATATTAGACTTTGACACTGAAGGAGTTTCAGTGGTCAGTCCGAGCTATTATTAGAACAAGGAGAACAACTATTATTATTATTATTATTATTATTATTATTATTATTATTATTATTATTATTATATAACTTTTTATTCAATTATATATATTTTTCATATGAATTGTATAAAGTATATTATTAGTAGTCTAGTAATAATTATTATTATATATTGATACCGTAACGATACCTGTACATTATATGAGGTACCAGTACCAGTGGACTAACCTTTACGTCTGTATTGGTCATGCTTGTGATGCACTCGTCTTCAATACACATGTACTGTTATGCGACTTTAAACCACAAAAGAATCAGATTGTATATCTATAAAACTTTGGGTAACGGTGATTAAATAGCATATATTATGTATCTGACATATAAGATTGTACCACAGAGAGGTTTTTTTTCATGTGGCATTTTCTAAAAAAAAATCCCCCAGTAAACATTTCATTGGAATTAATAATAAATGCGTTGCTAAACGTTCGTATCGAGGCATGTGAAAGAATTTAATTCATGCGGCAAAATAAGTTTGTTCGTACGGGGATTAGATTACTCGGTGGTTCGGAAGTCTTGGTTTATCGTTAATTCCTGTTCCTTTTATGACCTCTAAAACCCATTCTCATATTCCACTGAGACCAAATCTTGAACTCTTCAGAAGCCGTCAATTGTGTTGTCTCAATTTAAATCTACTTTATTATTAACAGGCCGATTCACCGTAACATTCAAATCAATAACAACTACTTAGATATATTGCCACATCACAGACGCTTCAAAGATTACGTTATACTGTGGATAATATCTTTTAAAAGAATACATGCCACGTTCTTATAAAACACGTTGGATTCATTGAGAAGTGTACATAGTAACCTACTGAACAAAACCCGACATATGTAAATATATATTGCCCACGTCGATGCAGGTGTAAATACTAGTAGTACACAGTTGTGTGTATAGACTCACTGATTGGTAGTAACTGTATTACCAAGGTTAGGTTCACCATAAATCTGGTTTTGGTATCGTCTCAGGTGGTGTTTTCCCACTCATTTGGAGACCTTGACGTCCGTCCACATGTCACCATGTCAGAAACACGAAATCCGTTAAACTAGGTGAAGGAAACTATATTAATAGTGGATTTTACAAAAGCATCTCAGGTGAATTAAATCCCAATCGCAGACAATTTCCTCAGTCTGACCTCGCGTCTTCACACCCACCGCGAGTGATCTCGTGCGGGACGACTGAAAGTGAGCTAGAGGGAGGATCTTCTAAATGTCAGATGTTCCCAGCTCACTAGGACAAACCACGATGTACCACAAATACCCTGTGTTACACTAGACTGTTTGAATGCCAAAGCCAACTGCCTTGGTTTCAGTGCTCTGTGTCTCAGCATGTAATTATTAGCTTCTTTATCAGAGATCCGTAAAACTGAGATTATTCCAAACAGGTTTGGTCAGTGTGTCAAGTATGTAGGGTGTACACTGTATAGAGATCCATATTCTGTTTATATCTTGTTGTGATATAACCTATCGTTCAAGGATGCCATGATCTTTCAGCGAATGCATACGAAGACACACAAATGCTGGGGTCGAGTAGGATCTGTCTGGAACCTTGTTGGTCCGACTTCCAGAAGAACCTTGAAACAAACATAGGATGCGTCCCATTCTCTCTAACACTTTGTTTGAAATCTCAAGAAGAAGACCATCCTCTGACACGCATGACCATTGCCTCTTAGTGGCTGTAAGGTAGCAATGGCCTTGAGTTTTACAGATGATGGTGTCAGATACGATAGGATGCGATTACGCGTTACGAACACATTCAAAACGGATAACAATTCGCATCTGTATATTTCACCCTATCCTCTGCTTCCGTCAAATAGGACAGGATGCGCTTACGAACGCATTCCAAAAGGATAACAAATTCGCCGTTGTAAAGTTCACTCTATCCTATGCTTCCTCATAATAGAGAGATTTCACAACACTACGGTTACCATTACGGATACGGTTAGGTCGTCAGCTTGTTCGTAGTATGTGACGACAGAGACTCGCCCGATGTGTAGTTTCCCGTTTCTGACTGTCTGTGTTCCCTTTGAGGGTCAGAAACGGGAAACTACACGCCGGGCGAGTCGCTGGTGTCACATACTACGAACAAACTAATTAGTGTTTCGAGAAATGTAACAATCATCGTATATAATATGTACACTGTACCGATAAACTCCCTATGCTTGGATATTCTTTCATCTAAAGCAACTACATGTCCCTCGACAACTTAGCTGTCACGGTGACTCTGGTTACGGGGGTTAGCAATCTCCCAAGTCCTTATTCAGATCAAAGAAATTGAATTTCCCTTCTTGGTGTTTAAGCAAATTTCATCCGCACTTTTCGCCCCGCTGACTGTCAGAGGACGGAGATGGCCTCGTGTGATGTTTTAGACATGGACGGCATTAACTCCAGATGTGTTTGGATATTAAGACGAAACGTTGTTCTTCCTGAACATTAGCTAGAGTGAGGAGGGACCATGTTACTCCGTCCAGGGGGACTTCCGCGCCGAGATAGATTAACGAATTAGCACATGTATGGGTGTCGTAAGTTATATCGATCCTAGGAGAGTATATATATACTTATATGTGTGCATCGCCAATGCAAGCACTGCAGAACGATGCAAAGGAAAGACGACCGTGGTCATGTCAAACAGGAATCGGACATGTCAAACAGGAATCGGACATGTCAAACAGGAATCGGACATCGCGTCATCTGACCCGGATAGAAGGTTTCTCTAATGTTGGCAGGATTTCGAGATGCCACTAAGAACATGACATTGTATACCAATCAAATTGTCGTTATTTTGAACATTAAAATAGTCTAAAGCTATTTCTGCGGAGAGTTCACTAGGATTACCTATTCTATTCATTCTATTGAATTTTAGCCAGTTCAGAATAGTTAAATATCCAATATTATACATAGTGAAATGATTACACCTTCTCCTCCTCCTCCTCCTCCACCTACTACTACTACTACTACTACTACTACTACTACTACTACTACTACTACTACTACTACTACTACTACTACTACTACTATTACTACTACTGCTGCTGCTGCTGCTGCTGCTGCTGCTGCTGTTACTACTACTATACCACTACTGTTGTTGCTGCTGCTGTTACTACTACTATACCACTACTGTTGTTGCTGCTGCTGCTGTTCTATTACCAGCAGCAGCAGCAGTATCAGCAGAAGCACAGTAACCTTTGATAGTATCTTATCATTCGTCTGCTCTAGCCTCTACCATAAACGGAGAATTAAAAATAATCACTTAAACGTAATCAGCAACACAAATCAGTCTCTATTATTGGTGCATTTTGCTGCCGGTGTCCTCGAATATCAGCTCCAATCAAGATATATTACATCTGTCTGTGAATGCATGCAAACAAGCACGTACAGCTGAAAGTGCAGCATGGCAGGAGGGCAATTTGACGGTGTATTATATTTCATCCAATCACGACGTAGCTCGTGATCACGTGAGAGCAGCAGCACGGCAGGAGGGCAATTTGACGGTGTATTAGTTAGCGCTAACACTGATCATCTCTACTGTGCTTTCTCAGCATCTCCAAACCAACACATCCGACGATAATACCGGCTATAGACCACGGTTCATGACCAAGGATTATACTTAGACTCCTCTGGGCACATGATTATTCCAGTCCAAACAAGTGGAAAAGTAGGATTTATGACAGACGATCAGGGCCATGATTTTCTGGGGCAGGAAATTCGGGGATTATGGCGCAGACAAAAGCCGTGAATTTACATGTATTTGTTTAAAGCTGGGTCAGTATCGGAGAAGAGTATGAACATTAGCTATAACAGGAGCGGGCTAGTTCATTTGCACTGTGTCCATGAAGTTCTGAGTTCGAGTCATACCTCTCAGAATTTGTATTCATATTCATATGTATTCACATTCGTATTGGTATTTTCAACTATGTTGCAAATGGGTACCCGTCAGTTGTAAGAATCTTGTCGTTCTGGTATATTCAATCAGGATGTGAATGGTACCCGTCAGTTGTATGAAAGTTGTCATTCAGTTTGGTATCTTAAAGCCAGTTGAGAATGCGTACCTGTCTGAAGTTCATGAAAGGAAAAACGCGCATTTCACGCACGACCGGTGTCAAGAACAATATTGAAACTTAACTTGGTATGGTTAATTACCGGTGAATTGTTACATATCATGACGCCAAACTCTCTGCAATAAACACAATACGCCTCTGATAGCCGTATCGCAGAATCATCTATCCACTATTATATAGACATAGCCCTCGTAAGTTCCCGATCACCATATATATAAGAGCGTTATGGTCTGGTAGTAGATACGAGAGCTTCGAGAAACGATACCGGTGTCCATAGCCTTTTCACAGCGACATGCAAGAATCTTGGTCGTGTACCATTTCACATTGGTTTATGAACTGTGTACGAATACATAAAGAATGCCAAACTCCTCCATACAGTCAATCAGGTGGAATAATTTCATTAATTATGGTAAAAGACTACGGCTAGACGTTATCTTTGCCTTGTTGTTCAAACTGCTCGGAAATTAGAGTTGGTCTGTAGAATGTTACTATAACCAGATCAATGAAATATGATAGTGATGTATGCAGCATCAAAAGCCACCGGTTCTTCAGAGAGGCTGCTCGCTTTGATAGTAAATACTACGACAAGACCATGTTTCTGTGGCATCATAGACGCAGCTCTAGTTTGTCAGTGTGCGGTCAGCGAGAGTCAACGACAGCAGGAGTGTTCAACTGAGGGAAGAAATGTGTTTTCCTGGTTCTGTTTGCGATTTAATTTAGTCATGGCAAAGCATCTGTTCCGGCGGAGTTTTATGCTTATTCACATTATTAGTATTGTTGTTATTATTAGTGGTGGTCGTAGCAGCAGCAGCAGTAGTAGTAGTAGTAGTAGTAGTAGTAATTGTAGTAGTAGTAGTAGTAGTAGTAGTAGTAGTAGTAGTAGTAGTAGTAGTAGTAGTAGTAGTAGTAGTAGTAGTAGTGGCAGTATAATTATTATTATTAGTAGTAGTATGTCTGTGTCCGAAAAATGCGCAATATAACATGAAAGTATATGAATCAAATTATTGATTTATCGAGATACCAATGACTATATGCTAAGAATGATGCACGTGCCTTACGCCACAATGTGATATGTTTACTGAAGGAGAAAAACCCGAAACAATTAGAAGTAAGAGAGATAGGCCACAGTTGTCATATCTGCATACTTTATAGGCATTTCTGAACCATTATGTTAATTCCACAACAGTGCAATGCCTATAAAACCACAGAAGTCTACAGGTATGACTAACCATTGGCATTTAACCATAATAGTCCTCTAAACCTATAACCACTACAGTATCTGCCCCCGCTGCTTAATAGCTAGCCAGTATAAGGAAGTAAGAACGTCATGTTCAGTACATCAACCCTTTAGGTCTTCTCCTGTATTATTACCGCTAACCTTACCACATGCTGCTGGCGGGGTCTTTGATCTATCATGTATGCTATCACAACAGATATAACTCATTTGCTGCGCTGCAGGAATAGCATCGCTGTGTACATACACGTATTGATTCATTATTATCACTCATAATGAGAATTAATACGGACCTTTTGTACGGGAACAATGCTCATTTTGTCCATGTTAAACTAACTGCCATATATAACCTAAACATGCACAAAACTTTGGTCGACTGAATGCATCCTAAGTCCGGGTTATATCTATTGAATATAATAATCGAATACAGCTCTTTCGGGCACAATGGGATGCGCGTAATATGATTGTTAATATCAGGACGAGTTCTTCCGTTTAATCGCTTGGCTGATATGAAATTCTAGATATCTTGTCGCGTGTAATGGATTACGTTGTACAACTGCGAGTATTATTGGCGCATTTTAAACGCTTACGTAGATAATTCAATACTAATGCGATTGTTGTTTGAATAAGTAGCATGCGTTCTTGTTCGAAGCTATAGGAGAAAACAATGAACAATGCAGTTTATTGTTTATTTAATTTATTACATTAATATAAAAGGTTGTTTGTTATTTAATATATTATGTACAATTCTGATAAACCCGTAAGAAGAAATAAAACACTAGGGTTTACTTTTCTGTTGAAATGTTCACCATAATGAAAAGTATTCCGTACATCTAAGAATCTGTAAATCAGATAGTTTCCACCTTTCACTTTCAACAATTAATACAAGAAATCAGTAACTATCACGAACATACTTTGATGTCGGAAAGAATATTACGTAACATTGAATTAACCTACATTTATGAACCAGCGCACTTTTGCTTCGGTGACGTTCAGCTTTGTACTCATTGTCAGACATTGAGGGCATGCTGTTTTGATAACACTACTTATTAAAGAAGCTAAAAGTCCCATAAAGCTTGGAAATATTGCATACAACTTCCTAAAGAACACACACTGTTATCTTAAGTTGTGACTTTCTCTTGATGCTGTGCTGTCGTTATGTTCTGTCATATTCTGTACAACGCTGTTCTAGAGTTGTCGTTTTCTGTACAACGCTGTTCTGTCGTATTCTGTACAACGCTGTTCTAGATTTGTCGTTTTCTGTTGTTCTGTCGTATTCTGTACAACGCTGTTCTGTCGTATTCTGTACAACGCTGATCTAGATTTGTCGTTTTCTGTTGTTCTGTCGTATTCTGTACAACGCTGTTCTGTCATATTCTGTACAATGCTGTTTTGTCATATTCTGTACAATGCTGTTCTAGATTTGTCGTTTTCTGTTGTTCTGTCATATGCTGTACAATGCTGTTCTAGATATGTCGTTTTCTGTTGTTCTGTCGTATTCTGTACAACGCTGTTCTAGATATATCGTATTCTGTACAACGTTGTTTTGTCATATTCTATACAACGCTGTTCTAGATCTGTCGTTTTCTGTTGTTCTGTCATATTCTGTACAACGGAATGCTGTTCTAGATCTGTCGTATTCTGTACAACGTTGTTTTGTCGTATTCTGTACAACGCTGTGCTGTCGTATTCTGTACAACGTTGTTCTAGATCTGTCGTTTTCTGTTGTTTTGTCGTATTCTATACAACGATGTTCTGTCCTATTCTATACACGGTTCTGTGCACAGTATTTATGAGAAATATAGTAGTTATGATAGTAGTTCTAGTAGTTCTAGTAGTTCTAGTAGTTCTACTAGTTATAGTAGTTATAGTAGTTATATTAGTTATACTGTTGCTTTCACGCAGTCAAATTGGTCAATAATTTACGAATTAAGCCTCCTAGTAGATTTATATTCAATATTCGCCATCGGCAATATTAAAAAAACATATAATAGTGGAAACATCTTTTTACCTTTATTACCTTTCATTCGAAGACGTCACGTGAAACAAATTTAACAATTGTATTTATATTAATTCTCGTCATAAACTAGCTGGCGATTGTAAAGAGGAGAGGGGGGGGGGGGTGCGTGTTCTATTCGACTAGCAAATTACAACAGATAATGAATATGCATATTGAATATAGAAAGTGCGTCATGAATATATTCATTGTTTATTTA
>JAVCKZ010090518.1:0-11784 GCA_034780755.1 Lepetodrilus elevatus
TTCTATCTGCGACATGATATTCTAAGTGAACTAGCACTATAAAAACTGGTGGAAATCCAGACTAGTCAAGCAGTACAAATGCATGCAACTGCAAGTCATGATATTAGTGAAATATTCTAGAAAGTGACTTTAAACCCCAAATCAACCAACCAACCAATCGTAAATGCACGAGCATCATTATTTTAGATCGATATAACGAGTGCGCTTACGGTCTCGTAGTAGGTACGAAATGATGCCCCAATTACATTGCAATTCTATTTAGTAAACGTGTACACGTTACTTAATAACCCAGTTGTTTGAAAGCCTAACCCACATATTTTGTTTTCTTTTAGGAATTTACAAAGAACCTAGAACGGATAGTACAGGAGACACTGTCAAAGAAGTAAGAATCACTTATTAGGTTTCATGACGATTTAAGTTTACAATGGTACAGTGTGAACTTGCTGATTTGCAGTTGGGATACCCATGATATCCCTATTTCTGCTGAAAGATAATAGTATTCGGGGTGCATAATTATAAGAAATTATGTGTATTATTGACAGTACTAACGATAACCGATTTCATTTCAGAAACAACAACAACAATAACAACAAAAACAACAGGCCCAGTCAGAGGAATAACAGAATGGCCGACTCCGGGTATGACGGGATGGAATCAAAATCATTTCGAGATGTCAGGTACGTCATAGCTGATATTCTTCAATGTTAACATGACATAAAAATAAATGATGATTTTAGAGGTGCTTCCCAAATGAAGCGCTGAAATGTCAGGAAAGAACACGGTTTCCATTATTTCTAAATTGTAATGCAAATAGAAACCCTAGGAACTCCAGGGCCGGTATTCATAAAGGGGCGTAAGTCAGTTTTTGATGACCAACTATATAGCAAAATATTACTTAGCCCCTTTATGAATACCGGCCCAGAGGACGCGAAGCGCCCATATTCTCAGTGATCAAAGGTCATTTTGACTTCGAACAACCTGTCATGGTTTAGTTGGCTCCATATGCCAAAGGTGTTGAACATAATGTTCAACACCTTTGAGATATGGACCCAACCATAGCAGGTAGTCCGAAGTAAAAAATATGTCTTAAGCCGCATGGCATGGGAGTTGGACGCTCTTGGATTGAAAAGAGTCCAGTATATGTAGTCACATTGATATCGCATTTCGGAAATGGGAGCAGAGCTCATCTTGGGCGGTGGAACTACTGGGCCGGTATTCACAGACTTAAGTCTTCAATCATAAAAAAGGCTCAACTAAAAAAATCTGAAGTCTGTGGTTGCTAGGGAAATCCCTGTGTTCTGTAATTTCCGGTAATATGTGCGATCTTTAACAAGATGTAGTCGTCTAGCGAACGTCTGAGGCGAAAATATCGTCTAGGATTTGTGGCAGCCATGTGATGATGAAAAGGACTTAAGTCTCCTGTCTAGGGGGTATGTCATTTTTGTGACTTAGTCAGAATTTGGACTTAAGCCTTTTTCTCGGACTTAAGCCCCTTTATGAATACCGGCCCTGGAGAGTGGGTCCGTGGGCCTCTTACCTGTGCCCATGCCCTTGACTAGAGAACCATGACTTAAAGACCTGTGATCCTTTCCTACTGCGGAGCACCATCTCAAGCTAGTCCTGAGTATCGTTTCTGGAAGCTCTCTTAGCCGCTAAGGGACCATATAGCACTCTCTTAGCAATGCATTCGCTATCGGCAAAGGGAGTGTCGCTTAGCGGCTAAGAGAGCTTCGAGAAACGATACCCAGGTCTATTATATGTTCAACACATCTATAGGATTCTTACGCATCTCTGTGATTTGCAGATGCTCACAACAGTCTCGTTATTGCAGGTTTGGTGTGTTCGGACTTGGGTCCAGTTCGTACCCAAACTTCTGCGAGTTCGGCCACCACATGGAGAAGCTACTGAGCGACCTGGATGGCCAGAAGATCGTGTACACCGGGGAAGGGGACGAACTGTCGGGACAGGAAGAATCCTTCAAGGCCTGGGCGCAGGAAGTCCTAAAGGTAATCTAACCTTCATCAGGCTGTACACTTCATCTTTAAATTTTGAATTCAAATGTTGAAGCTGCACTTCAAATGTCGCTGACTTAATGTTAATACATGTATGTCCATAAAACTCGGGATTTCTTGGTGTATTTGGGTGTGAATATAGTTCATACTTGAGTATTTATTAAAATTTGAAAAATATATTTGACGAGATATATTCAAAATTGGAAACTTTGTGACATGTCATATGTATGTAGTAACTTCTTATTTTCAAACTGCAATAAACATTAAAACAAGCACCAACTGAAATATTACAAATAATACAACCAAAATCCAATAAAGAAAGGAAATAATAGGATAAAAAGAAATGGCAAATAATAAAAATAATAAAAAATAAAATAAACATTTAAACATTTAAAATAATAAACATTAAAAATAAAAATAAGTAAACAATAAGGTTGCAAATTGATATGGTATGATACATTATAGTAGTCTATGTTATCTGTATGTATAGGCTTCGCGTGACGAATTCAGCATCAGTGACACAATGGATGTGTCGGCTATTGAACAACATTCATCCAGCAGTGAGGACGCATGGACTTCCTCCACGTACAGAGTGTCCACCGTGCGTGACGGTCTGGACATCGACCTGTGTGCTGGTGAGGACATTGTACACAATACTAATATAACAATAGTAGGCCTACTTTTACATGTATATAATCGCTATGCACCCATACACAAATAAGCCTATATTAACCCAACAAAGGCAGATATCGTTTTGGAAAAGGACATTACGGAATACTATAAATCTGTATATGACAATATTATCTAAACATTTTACATCTGGATATACATTTTTGTATTAGTGAAAGATTCTAGAAAGCGACTTTAAACACCAATTTAAAAACAAATACAAACATTTAAAATAAATAAATTTGTCTTGGTTCCAGGGCTTTCGATGCTTCACAAGAAGACTGTATCGCCCTTGGAGGTTATTGAGAAGCGACAGCTCCAGTCTCACCATTCGTCGTATGTATTGTTTATCATATAAACTACCAGTCTAGATGTATTGTTTATCATCTAAACTACCAGTCTAGATATATTGGTTATCGTCTAAACTACCAGTCTAGATATATTGGTTATCGTTTAAACTACCAGTCTAGATGTATGGTTTATCATCTAATCTACCAGTCTATATATATTGTTTATCATATAAACTACCAGTCTAGATGTATTATTTATCATATAAACTATCAGTCTAGATGTATTGTTTATCATATAAACTATCAGTCTTGTTTATCAAAGGCGTTTTTCCTCCATTTAACAGTCACGATGCTATCTTATGATAAAATGATTAATTTTGAAAGTAATGTGGATGATTTCCCCTGATTTCAGACGTCAGACACTCCTAGTGTGTTTGGACACAGGCGAGATGAATGAAATAAAATACCTGCCTGGCGACCACCTCGGCATCTTCCCGGCAAACTCGCTGGAGCTCGTGCTCGCCATCCTGTCCAGGCTTCACAAAGCGCCCCCTTTCGACGACCTCGTGCAGGTCGAGGCTATGCAGGAGGGTTCACACGGTAATTACCAATGGCAATGATATCTAGAGCACTATATGATATATCTTCTACAGTTACTGAACGTTACAGCTTCGTGGTATATGTTTGGAGGAGTTTTAGAATAGATAATAGAGCAGGGGTGTGCGAATTATAACTGGAATATCTTTCTCTATCTTTCTCTAAAAGTGTCTCTATCTTTCTCTAAAAGTGTCTCTATCTGTAACCTTCTCCCTTCTGAGTAACATCAAAGTCTTCTATTTCTGTATATGATAGGACAACTTAAGTCGCCTTCAGCAGGGAGAGTGTTAACACATCTGGATATACATGTAATAAGGTAACGTGGTATCATCATCGAAGGCTAGAGGAATGAGCCTTGATGAATACCAATGATAGATTTTACACAGGAATCCTTTCTCTAAGATCTGTGTCTATGTCTGAAGGTTCCAGAAAGAGCTGGACCAAGCTGGACCGACTTCCACCCTGTACTCTGAGGACGGCCTTGACCAACTACCTGGATCTGACCACGCCTCCCACACAGGACTTCCTCAAGCTGCTGGACACGTGTGCAAACTCTCAGCAGGACAAAGATACCCTCCGGTTACTGTCCGAGGTACACTGAGATAGAGATATAGAGAAGTATAGACTTAGAGATATCAAGAGCTAGATATATAGAGAGCTAGAGACAGAGAGAGAGATATATTATAGATGATTATTTTCCCAGCGTTTATGTTGGATTAAATTTGTTTTATTTATTATGTATTAATTCTTTATTAAATGTGTTAATTCTATTTCAATTGAAACGTACATATTTACAACACAAACTTCTGCCTCAGGACTCGAACGCGTACAACTCGTGGACGCGCGAGAACTCGCCGAACCTTCTAGACGTCCTGGAGGAGTTCCCGTCCCTGAAGGTTCCTCCGTCCTTGCTGCTCACCCAACTTCCTCTCCTAAAGCAACGCTACTACAGCATCAGCTCATCACCAGACGCCTACCCGGGGGAGGTCCACGCCACGGTGGCTGTCCTTAAGTACAGGACACGAGGTGAGTGGGTGTGGCCTGAACTCTATGGGTGGGGCTGTTCCATTGACTCTCTTGGACAAGCCTGTGCGTCCTGGACATGAATGGAATACGGGACAGGTGTGTCCAGGACGTGTCCAATCTGTCCACATTTAACAGCAAGTTTATGACGTCACAAACACAAACTGCAACAGTATTTGCCTCGGCCCTCTACTTCCCGTGAATGGATTGCACGGGCTGCTCCATTCATAGGTATGGGTTGTACTGGACTTTTATGTCCAGAATGTGCGTCCAAGACAGTCAATGGAACACCACCTGGATATGGCTAGACACTGGCCCAATAGCTTACTTACTCTAGGCATGTGCCAGACAGTCAGCTGTCTACCTTGAGCTTTGTCCTTTAGGTAAATCCCGGAAGGTTTCCAATAGATATTGTTTAAGAAATTCAGGAAAAGTTGTCCTCATCTCTGATATGAATTAAGTTGAGGCGCTATCATAATTATAGTTTGAGCCATCATCAATTGCATACTATGTACACTAATATCCTTTAATCAGGTTTAACCCCTTCTTTCTGTTGTAGATGGCATGGGTCCAGTCCATGAAGGTGTCTGCTCTAACTGGTTAAACCAATGCCAGGACGGAGACATCGTACCATGCTTTATTAGAACGTGAGTTCCTTTACTTTACATTGTGGATTTACCTCCACTTCCCAGCTCAAACAAGCACTGCAGTGCCATGCAAATGATGAAGCATAATAAGCAGATTTTAAAAAGACGATATTTCTTTTAATGATGCATTTAGGTGTTGCAATCAATTAGAGTTGATTATTGATACCTGAATTAAATGTATGAATGAGAATACTGTCTCAGTTTATAGTCCAATAATCAATGTTTGGTAGTCTCACAGTCTAACATAATGACGCTATGAATACCAACAAAAGCAGTAGAAACATAAGTCTATAATGCAGTTCTCATCTTTGGTCAGTCAATACCAGCCGGTGCCAGCAGGTTTACTGCAACATTCAGTGCTATGGATGTGTCGGGTTTCCGCATGCCCTAAAACAAGCTGTGATATATGTGAAAGAAGCTTGAAAGCGGCTTTAAACCACATTTAATAACAAACAAAACCATAGCAAAAACAAAACAACCCAAAATAAGTTAATAAATGTCTATTTGACGACAGGGCTCCCCACTTCCGGTTGCCGGAGGACAAGACGGTTCCGGTGCTGATGATTGGTCCTGGTACGGGAATTGCAGCTTTCAGAAGTTTCTGGCAGCAGAGGGAAGTGGATATGGACACGTTTCCTGATCCAGATAGTAAGTCTCCTCCAGAGATGTAGCAAGTCTCGTTCTACTTACCCAGGCCCATAAAATAAGTCTTGTCCCATATTGAGATATAACGAGTCTCCTTCTGAGATAGTGTAAGTCTGGTCCAGAGATGTAGCAAGTCTCGCTTTACTTACCCTAGCCAAGATAATAAGTCTTGTCCCATATGGAGAATATACAAGTCTCGGAACCAGAATTAGAAGTCTGTCAACTTTAGTTTCTCAGATTGCTCAGAACATACGTATGGTCTACAAGTGTCAGAGGATTAACGAAACAAAGTGAAGCGTGATGTAAGATCGTGCGCATAACTGACTCTGCTCTCTGTAGACGGAGACAACCACGGCTGGGGCGACATGGACCTCTACTTCGGGTGCAGGGCGTCTCGCGAGGACAACATCTACGGACGAGAGTTGGCGGAGTTCAAGAGAAGGGGCGTCTTGACCGACTACCACATCGCCATGTCGAGAGAACCCGGCTTACCAAAGGTATGAGTAGACTTGCATACCCACATATTATGTATACATCGCGAACTATTATGTTGGTATGTTGATTTGGGGAGTTTAAACTCGTTTGAGCCATCGTCCAAAATAGGTGATGTGCGGGGAATACGCAGCGGGATCCGCTCCGGTTCCGCTTTGGGTCTGTATGCACCTTAATATTTGTAGGCATTATACATATGAGATTGAACAAGGTTGTATATTAATTTCATTTGCTCTTCATCAACCTATGCCATCCAGTCGCAAGTTATGTACACGTGTATATACTCCGGGTATACTTTCTTTTACAGATCTATGTCCAGGATTTACTGATGAATCACGCAAGGGAGGTGTACACGACCGTCTGGACGCGCGGCGGTCACGTGTACGTCTGCGGTGACGTCAACATGGCAGACGACATCAGACAGGTGATGGAACGAATCCTGACTCAAGAGGGAGGGATGACGTTCGAAGAGGCCAAGTCGTTCATTGCCAGCCTTAAGGTAAAACATACGAAAGCTATTCAGCATACCAAATATGTAACTATATAAATGCATTCAATGTACAGTAGACTTCGCATATAACGGTCTCGCATAAACCGGACACTCGCTTATAACGTACTGAATCTGGAAGTCCTGTTCCGTCTAACGCTAATTACGGCATATAACGGACATAAATAGCCGGTCCCAATTAGTACGCTATATGCGAGGTCTAATGTATATCGCATGTATCAACCAAAAATGGTGTTATGCACTTAATCTATTAATATTTTATGTTATTGTATGTAGACCTCCAACAGATACCACGAAGATATATTCGGAAGTGGTCTGCCAAAGACTTCATCACAACGGAAGTCACGAAAGTCGACTATGGCCAAGTCGAGGTCGAGAAACGATCAACTGTCGGGTTACCCTGGAAACGAGGTATTATTAATATAAGCTTGTTCTGCTAAATAGACAGTAACAAAATGAATAGAATATTAAACAAATTCCTACGATTTTAATAAAATGGTAACAATTACAGTTTGCATATTGAAATCGTACATGACGTTGTTTTTGAACATTATAAATTATACATAATAATAAAAGATATACTGTAATGGTCATAATTCTGATTAAAACAATAAATGTAACAATCAAATCATGTTTTCACTTCAAGGAACCAATGATGTTTGCCAATTCTGATATTCCAAGACTTTATTTTCAGATGTTTGTTTTTAATCTTTAATTTTCCAGCATTTCCGAGACTTTACTTTTCTATTTTTAATGTCAGGTTTTTATTTATTTTTCTCCAGCAGATTCCCAATCGGAGAGGAGGAAGGCTTGACGTATCATCACGGAGTGTAGCGTTGAGCCCAAGAAGGAGGGTAGACGGAAACACCAGCTACCGCTCTGGAACATCCACCACGTCGTCTCATCTCCACAAGGCATAGCTGTGGAATGTGGATGTTGGTTTGCAAACACAGTTAGCATACTAAGGCTCAGTTCCTGTTTGCACACGCACTTAGTTTGATACCTGGGGGTCGTTCAAACACGCAAGCGGCTTGCAAGCGGCTTACCAAACTAGCCACTGTCTCACGAGTCGCATGGACCGTACATGGGACAGGGGACCAGTTTAGCTAAGCGGCTTACTCAGCGGCTTGTGTCTTTGAACGCGCCCCTGGAAATGATTCGTCTTTCAAAAAGACACAATTGTAGTTTTTACATTCAGTAGGCAAAAGCAAGTTTTTAAACAAAAAAACAATACCGAAAAAATCGTACAGAATTGCTATGGCAATATTTATGAATTAGAAATGGTATTAATCAAGGCAATATCGGAGCGGAAAGAAGTCTGAAGTAAAACACATTTTTTTACAATATTTTTTATTGTGCTGAAATTGAAAATAATTTACTGTCAATTTATCTATGCAAATATTTGTCTTAGTTGTTTTTTAAACGCATCCATGCGTCAGTAATTGTATGTACTATTTATATTTATACTTACATTTATACCTTCACAAAGAATATGATGTTGTTCGCTCACTGAAAGTACGGTTGCGATTCTATGAGAATGGTGTTTTATGTTCTAAAATCAAAATGTGATATTGATACTTCTATAGTATACTACATGTACACAAAAGCGATCACCTGTATGTCCTATAGTCCTCCTATAGCTAGATTTCTTTTTACTTTATGGATTATATATAATATTATAGATGTCTTATGAATGTGTACTGTATCCATTATATTGAATATATTTGGTTCCATGCAATAACATGCAACTGTGATAGTGTTCCTACAAATTCCTTTCACTTTTAGCTCTCTTTAATATCCGCACAAATACCATAGCTCTCTTTACAGTGTATTGCTATCGGCAAAAAGAGCATTACTTTAGTGGATAAGAGAGCTTTGTTAAAGGATACCCCAGGGGCGGATTCAAGGGGGGGCTCACCCGGCTTGCGCCCTTCCATAGAATTGGACAATTTTGTTCAATAAACATATATTTGGTATTATGGTGAACTTATGAGCCCCCTCTAAAATGCACTTTGAAAGTTTGGATCCACCCCTGTACTTTACTCACATCTACACATACCTGTGATATTTACATAGTGCTCATCTGTATGTATAACAAAATCTACGTAAATTATTGACATTGACGTGTACTTATTTATTCATATTTATTGCTTGTTTTGTTTTTACTTATTATTTTTATATGTCCACCTTGCTATTAATATCGTCACCTATTGGTGAAAGACTCCCGCTGTGACGTAAAACAATAATTCATTCATTGCTATTAATAACCTATTCATGATATTGTGTCGACCTAATTATTAACATGTTAACCTAATTATTGAAATTGTAAATATGGCATTAATGATATTAAATTGCTTATTAAAATACTTACAGCGGACAAGCTGCGGTCATACCGGGGCCGATATATCGATAATGATAAAATCGTTCCAAATTCCGTTTCGCCGAGTAGCGGTTATACACTAACGAAATATCATTATCATAATGGTTATCTTTGCAGCGACACCGAGTAATACGGTTTGTGCCAATAACAATGTCTTTTTTTTTCCTTAAAATTTAATTCCAACAATCTCCTTATCGTTATCGCACGATTGTGCTCGGTGTTAACGCACCTTTAGATTCCCAGATATTTAAACGAAACCGGGATAGGTCTAGTTAGCGAAGGCTCTTCGTAGAGCACAATATTGTGGATACCACGATTGTATGGGTACCATTATTATGTAGATGCCATGACTTAAAATCTGTACATTAAATATCATAATTAAAAAAATCTATAAAAAAAAATCATAAAATTATGCGAAATTACTGTGACTATGATTGTGACGACACCACGACTTAAAATATGTACAGTAAACATATATACATGTATATAATAAAAAATACATATTTAAAAAAAGGTTCATATCTGAAATTAACGGAGTTGAACTAAATATAATGTTTGTAACTATTTCCCTTTATATGTGAATATATAACTTTGATATTGTTCAAGTACTGCTAATATTAAAAGGATGCCAACATAATAACTGATATATTGTGTCAAAGTAGTTAAACTCAATATATTTTATTATATTATCATCAGTCCGGTGAAACTAATGGATGTCGCATTTTTCTTCATATATTCTTAATACTAGTATGCATTTTATACCAGATTTTCTATTATTCACGTGTATTGACTAATTTACGAATTCTTGTCTTTGCTGAACATAATTTAGATATGCATATTTATATTTAAATTGTTGATATATAGTACCAGAAGATGCACTATTGTGTAGATTGCATTTTGATCTTAGAAACTAATTATGTCCATTCCACACACAAAAATATTTATATTTACTCTTAGAATGCAATATGCTTTTTTTTACTGTTATATCCGTCCATCATTATTATTATACACATTACTATTAAAATCTTATTTATATTCACGTGTATTTCATCTTGTCATTCTACTGCAGTACACTCTGCAGTTGTCATTGAAAGAAAATGTAATGCAAACTTTGTTCTCAAGAACTTGCCAGTCCAACTTTATTTAACGTAATAGGACTTTGTATCATATTTATTCATTTATTTTCTTTTGGAGTTGGGAATTTTATATTCATAATTCTCTACCTAACATAAAACGTTATTGACGGAATGCATTGAAAATCGGTATGTAAACCACATTTCGGCAATTGTTTCAAGAGTCGTTTAACCCTCGCCCCGCTACCTGGGGCCTTTGAGGCCCAGTGTCACTTTCAAACTCAACGTATGCAAAATAGGGTAGCGGGGTGAGGGTTAAATATTAAAATAATGTGGGTATAGAGCCGCTTTCAAGATTCTTTCACTTGTAAATATACGCGTGGCAGGAAGAACACAGGAACATATGTGGCACTGAATGTTGTAGTAAACCTGCGAGCGCTGGCTGGTACTGACAGGCCAAGATATGTTTTCAAGATTACAGTAGACCTCGCATATAACGGACTCATTTGGACCGGCTATTTCTGTCCGTTATATGCATATGCCGCAATTAGCGTTAGACGGGACCTGGGACTTCAGATTCAGTCCGTTATATGTGACTGTCCGGTTTATCCGAGGCCGGTATATCCGAGTTCTACTGTATTTTGCAACTTGCAGCATGTATAACATTGAGTATAGATGGCATAGAACAACCATTAATAATAATCGCATCATTACATACAAGATCAATGAATTTCAATGATCGACGAATTGAAATCGTTTACGCTTTGGTAGCACAAGAAGTAGTGAAATTACGTATATTTAAGCAGCACAGCGGGGCTATTATTAAGTTAATGTTTCAAAACTTTGGTGTAGTATAAACTATATTAAATAGTTTTCTATGTATGAATGTGTGCGTATTATGTCACATACTTTTGTTGATTGGTATTCACGGTCTAACTTGCATTTCAACTTGATCAACATAATTATGTTACGTATTTTTACGCAGGCTTTTAAAGCTGAAAGTGGGAAAGCTAAATGCCTCTATAATAAAAACAGACTACAGTAGTATCTTTGAGAATAAAAACATTTATTCACAACAAGGTCAAATTCGCTAGTATGTATGAAATGAAAAGCAATGCTTGTGCGCATGTTTCATTTTCTATTTCAGTGACATATTCCACACTAGCTTATGTACTTAATACTATACATACACTGAACCATACATGTTTAGGCCAGTGACTAGCTCGAGAATCCTCTAGCTGTAACTGGCCATATGTGACTTATGGCTATACATATATAAAAAGTCACATATGGCCAGTTACAGCTAGAGGATTCTCGAGCTAGCCAGTGACCTGTACATATACACATACTCTGACTTTCTACTATAGAAACTATACTATAGTTTGGCATGAAATGCATTGACCCCCCTATTTCGTAGATTATCTCGGTAAATACTTCATGGAATGAAA